>JAKOGQ010000390.1:0-49855 GCA_022457205.1 Saccharum spontaneum | reverse complement strand
TTAAGAATGCCCAACAAGCATTTTTGGCGCTGTTGCCGGGGAAGGTTGATTTACTAACAAGGAATGAATACGGAATTTGATTCATCATTCGCATCATTAAGTGATTGAGATCATCAATTCTCCCATACAGATTTACCCCTGTATTTTTCCATTCTTATTGTTTTGTAGGGTGATGTATGAATAGAGGACATCTTCCAGAAAATTTTGTTGACAACCCTGAAGCATTAATCAGAGGGGCAAGAGCCAAGCTCAAGAAGTCAACACATCGACGCAACACTTCATCCAATTCAGAAGACCGCCGAAGTTTCATCCGGAATTTGTCAACAGAGTTCGCAGCCATTGCGAACAAGACGATCCGCGAGTTCTCAGCTCCCACTACGGACAACATCCGCACTGGACCTGCCGCGGCCATCGACAAGAACTTTGAGCTCAAGCCAGGGCTCATCAACATGGTACAAGCCAACCAGTTTTGTGGGAAGCTGCATGAAGATGCAAGTGCTCATCTCCAATACTTCCTAGAGATTTGCAGCACATTCACTATATTAGATGTTCCCAGAGATGCCATACTACTTCGCCTTTTCCCATTCTCACTATTAGGGAGAGCGAAGCAGTGGTTCTACGCGACCAAGGATAAGAACACTACATGGGCACTCTGCTCTACGAACTTTCTGGCTAAGTTCTTTCCCATGGGCAAGACCAATGCTCTCCGTGGGAAGATTACAAGTTTTCAGCAACAACATGATGAATCCGTTCCAGAAGCATGGGAGCGCTTTTAAGATTACATCCTAGAATGTCCCCATCATGGAATGGAGAGCTGGCTACTTATGCAGACTTTCTATCATGGGCTCATCACTAGTGCTCGTGAGACCATGGATGCTGCAGCCAGAGGCGCATTTCTATCACTCACCATACCACAAGCTACAGCCCTTGTGGAGAAGATGGCGTCCAACCAAGGTTGGAACGAAGAGAGGACTCAAACACGCAAGAAGGGTGGAGGTATGCACCAGCTCAAGGAGGTAGACATGCTGTCTGCAAAGCTAGACCTACTCATGAAAAAGCTCGATGACAAAGCTGGAGACAAAAGAGAAGTCATGAACGTCTACGACTCTCACATGACTTGTGAGGAATGTGGAGACACTGGACACTCAGGCAATCACTGCCCTGAGATGCTTGAGGATGCAAGGTACATCAACAACAACAACAACTACAACCGTCCTCAACAAAATCAAGGTTGGAATCAACAGAGGCCTAACTACTCAGGTAACTACTCAGGTAATTATCAAGGTAATAACTCTTACAACAACAATAATAATTTTCCACCCCTGAGAGAGTTAGTGTCTAATCAAGAAAAGCTAATGGATAACTTGTCTAAGAAATTGGCATCCAATGATAAAATACTAGAAAACATAAATAATAGAATGGATAATTTCTCTACTGCCATCAAAAACCAAATTAGCTTTAATAAAATGATTGAATCTCAGTTAAATCAATTAGCTGCTGCTGTTCCTGCTACTAACCTCGGTATACCATCATAACCGGAAGGATTAGAATCTGCAAATCTTGTAGACATGTTCGATGCAGGTAACTATTGGAGTAATCCCGCTGTCGGAGTACATAATGACCTTCTGCCAGTCAAGAGAGGCGATCCAGGACGCCCCGTCATCCCGATCTCCATCGGCATGGTGGACTTCCTAGAAGCACTCTGTGACTTTGGCTCTAGCGTCAACATTATGCCCAGGGTACTCTATGAAAAATTCTTTACATATCCTTTATCAGAAACAACTATGTGTTTGCAGCTTGCAGATCGGACACTAAGCTTTCCTAAAGGAATATTAAAGAACATGTGTGTCCGAGTTGGTACCTCGTATGCTCCAGCTAACTTCGTGGTGACAGGGACCGGGTCCGATGAGAGGTCACCAGTTATTCTGGGAAGGCCATTCCTGAACACCTCGGGAGCTGTCATCTACGCCAGCGCTACGAAGATCAACTTCAACATCAAGGGGAGGAAGGAGACGTTTTCCTTCAAGAACAAGATTACACAAATCCCAGAGCAACCCCAACATGAACCAAGGAAGAGGACCAACAGGAGGAACAAGCAGAACAAGAACAACCAAGGATGGACCGAATCAACTAAGATGATCACTGCAGTTCAAGGAAGACAAGATGGTCGACTCAAGTCGCCCTTCCTGAACAAGAAGGACGACCCAGGTATGCCAAGCATTGAGTGCTAAATCAATGGATACTCCTTTCAGAAGGCGCTCTGTGACACTGGATCAGGCGTCAACATAATGGCCACAGTCACCTATCAGCTCTTGTACGGGACCATGTCCTTAAAACCAACATACACTCAGCTCCAGATGGCAGATCAGACATCCCGAAAGGTCGAAGGTATAGTAACCGATGTCCCTGTTAAAATTAACGATCATTTTGTCCATACAGACTTTCAGGTCATTGACATGGGAGACGACGAGTACGATCCACCCATCATCCTAGGAAGACCGTTCCTAGGCACCGTCAAAGCAATCATCTACATTGGAACCGGAGAAGTCCATATGCATTTCCCCTCTGAGAAGGTACGCCGCTACTTTATTGACCCTAACTATATAGTTGAAGATTCTAAGCAGGTCAGGACAAGAAGAAGGCGACGTAACCGTAACCAAAGGAGGCAAACCATCAAGGACGTATGGGCAGACTATGAAGGAGAGGTCATAAGGCCCGAGGATACACAACAGGAGACCGAAGCACAAAGTCGGGTATGGAAGGCGAAGACAATTACACAAGAAGAGGAGGCGCTGCCGGAACCACCGTCTACGCCACCCAAATCCTAGGACAACTAAGAAGAAAAGAAGTCCTGTTCAGAGGACTTAAAAACACCGAACGCCGTGTCAAGAGGTAAACTTGGTAGTTATCATTTTCCCTTTAATTATTGCTCAATTAATCATGTTCATTCTGTCTAAAAAAAATGTTGAAAACAGTAAGCCCCATGTGAGTATGCGAGTGGCATAAAACCCGTAAGTACATTCACTGTGGTGGCATAAAAAAAATAATAATATATTTTTTCTGTTCTATAAAAATGAAAATAAAAATAGAGAGTGACATTTATCAAGGAAGCTCAAACATGATAAAGGCTAGATATTTTTGCTAACGCTTAATCAAGTTCCACGAAGCTTTGTTGTCTATTTGAGCTCCATAGAATTCAGGAAGACTAGCAAATGGAGGACATCCTAATCGTTGTCAGGGTGCTCCCGACATTCAAATACACCTCTGCACCTGCTAGCTACATCAGAAGAAATTACGTCAAGATCCAGCTTGGGGGAGAGCACCCCCATTTATCCCGATAAGTATTTTTATCTACATTTATACCTATGCTTTATTAAAATAAAAAGATGCATAATCATGAAAACCCAAATAAATATTTTGTGTTTATATATATTTGCTTAGTTTAATAAATAAATAAAGTAGCTATGCTAAACTGAATCTTGAAAATAAAACTCTAGCATGGATATGATGAATAGTTGCTCTGCCTAATTTTCAAATTTGTTCTCTCTCTAGTTTAGACATAACTGTTATAATTTAAAATTGGCTCTAAACCTGAACTAGTGGGAAGAGAACTTGATTTGAAGTCTAAGTTGTTAGCGGATATGATATGGGAAGGTTGAGCTGCTGTTTATCTGTTCCTAGAGATGCTAGAATTCTGGAGAATTTTATCTTTGAAAATCTTTAAAATGTTGCATGATGAGTTCCTGTATGATGAGAGTTTAAATTCCTACCACAACCATATATACATGCTTGTTAGAATAAGAGCCGCACTTTTACTACTTACTGCTTATGGGCATTGAGTGTGGTCAAGCTGTGTAGACCCTTAGGAACTTGTCATGTGGTTAAAATCAAGATTCACTTGCACATTCACTCATACATGCTGCTTCTACTCCGGAAGTACGCATCCACATATATCCACTCATTTCCATCTCCAGATTCACCCAAAATTATTCTACTCCTGACCCGGGAGAGAATAGCCAAAAACATTATCCCATTCCTGTTATTCCCTGTGAAGTTAATGCTCAAGTCATTTCTACTACCACTTGCTATATTTTCAAAAGAGGGAGATTGCTCTAAAAAAATATAAAAATGAGGAAATAAAAAGGAGCAAGTGCTCGGAACCTCGAAGAAAGAAAAAGTGAGACGAGAGGTAAAAATGGACAAGTGTCCGACAGTAGAATTAGGGGTACAAGATACCCACCAGAAAAAAAATAGAGCATCTCATTCCCCTCAAAAGTTTTAAAAAGCAAGAAAGGTATGTATTCCCTCAAAAAGAGCATTAGACTTTTGTTATCACCATCATCACCATACACAACTCATTCACCACACATGCACATCTTGATTTGACTTATTGACTTGTTTCTCTGGATCCATGGTTTGACTATGCAATAAATGTTCTATGAGTATGTATATTGTATCTCCCACCTATGAGCTCCAGATATCAAAGCCTTATTAGAGTAGGGTGAGAGAGAAGGCAATGTCACTACGCCTTATACCATAAATACCACATACTTTGAGAGAGAAGGCATATACCATTACTGCCTTGGTAAGGATCCAGAAATACCACAAAAGAGAGACCCGAGAAAGTCATACAAGGAATCTCTGAGTTTTATTTGAAAATCTGCAAAAAAACTCCAGAGCTATAGCTGATCAAGAATAAGAGACATGGCGTTTGACTAGACCGTTCTATCTTTTAACCACTCAAGAAGCAGGTGACGGTTGCAAGCCCCATGGTGAAAGGTAAAATGAGTAAGTTTTAAGTCTTGATAGTTTACTCTAACTCAGGGATGAGACCTTATTTGAAAGCATATGTACCGTCAACGTTCAAAGGCGTTGCAGCAACTTCTGATCCATAATGAGTCTATCCTTGCTTAGGGACGAGCAAGAGGTAAGCTTGGGGGAGTTTGTTGACGGTCCTTAAGTACCAAATATAATTATCAAATAAATAAAGAAAAGGATCCAAATGCAACCAACACCTAGACTTAGGGTTTTATCTGACAGAATTCCACGAGTTTTGGTGTTTGTCTGTTTCTGCAGGGGGTTATCAGAAAATACGGAGGAAAGGCCCACACGTCGGGTTTACATAGAGATAATAACGTGTTCACCGATTTTCTATCATCTAGAAGACTCCAGAAGCCACGAGATCGAACGGGAGGCCGAACGGGCCCGGAGGCAGGGCGCCCGCCCTGCTCCCTAGGGCGCCCGCCCTGGCCTGAGAGCCAATCAGGCTCCGTCTCGCGGATTATGCTCCACCGACCTAAGGGATCAAGGAAAACCGTGTGATTAATGTCGGTTTGATCCGACGGCCCACGTTCACTTGAGGGGGCTATATAAGCAGGACCCCTGGCCCCTGGAGGAGGCACTCCCTCATTCTCAATTCCTCAAACCCTAATCTCAGGAGGAGAGTCTCTGATCAAGCCCTAGAGCCACCACATCAACTAGATCTCTAGTATAGCATAGCTACATAGGATTAGAACTAGAAGGAGTCAATCTTCGATTGGTTTCCGGATCTGTCAAGAGGATTCTTGGTAATTCCTTTACTATTCTTCATTGTTCATCTTTGCTCTTCAATATTATGAATACAACTTTGTTCTATTTCAATATATTGATTATGACTATGCTCTACTTGATTATATTTGCGATTATATTGTTCTTAGTTTATCGTAGTTATACGCTTGGCTTAGTTAGATTGGAATTATATACATGTTTAGGATCATATAGCGTTTATCCATCGGATCCATGGGTAAATGATAAATATTGTGTAGGCGTGGTGCTTAGACCATATTTATCTGCGATTGCACCTTATATGCCGGATCGTGGGGTGGTCCGCGATGGTGACAGCTTCGTTGGTTATTATATAGTCCCCCTCCCGTGTGTAAGGCAGGCAGAGCAACATTATTATGGGGGAGTGATTGCTATGTTTCTCATCTTCCTTGATAATATCACTATGCATGGGCGTAGTCCTTTCTCGCAATGATTGCCAAGTGTACTTGCACTAACTATGATATGCTAGACTTTATAGTTAAGAATAACTTCGGAAATATCCTTGTAGTTTGTCCTAATACCATGCTAATGACTTGCTAGAATATCTGTTGAGGTGCTTATCATTATTATATGTGGCTAGCTGATCAGATTAATTATCTTTGTCACCATTCATACTTTATCTATACTGTATGCAAGAGATAGATGAATGCTCTCACTTATACATGCAATGATTGATACTCATTCCTATATTCCATTCCATAATCAACATTGATGTTAGTAATCCCTTCCCAGTGGTAAAAATATAAATAACGATACCTGGAATACTTCCCGGTTAAAATGCTACATCGGTATTAATCTGTGCGCTTGTAGATCTTATTTATTATTTATTTAGAAGAGCAGTTGCACATTTCAATACCGCGTCTCTCATGTCATGCTGGGGATGACAACTTGGCTTAAGTGGCATGAGGGATAGGTTCGGCATTTTCGGCGCCGTTATCAGAATTAGAAAACTAAGTCCACTTTTGGTAATGACGTTAAGAATGCCCAACACTCGACACGTCTTAGCCAGTAGCTGTGATTTGTACTTTGGATCCGGATTGAACAATCGCTAATCTGCACTCGTTAATTGCTAATCCTTGCTGTCATATTGTGTGCCTACCCATAGCTCCACATATTCTTCTATCAGCACAGGTTCATCTTGCAACTGTTACCCACGCTCAACAATAGATTGCTTCGCCCTATTTGGTTTCATCTAAATTGCCAAAAAAATTCAGGAAAATAAAGAAAAAAATTGTCAAAGTTTTTGCATGCTTTTCAGAGAACGTGCTGTATTTTTGTAGACCGCATCCCACCTCAGTTGTAGGTGCCAATTTTTGTGGTTGCATCTTTTTTATCCTTTTCAGAGAAAAATAAAAAAATGGTGAAAAAATAAAAAAAATTTGATTCCTACTAGTGCCTTTTGGAAAAATCAGTGAAAAATTCAGGAAAAAAAGGAAAATTCCAGGTTATTTGCTTGTTTTGTGCATTCTTTCCATCGTCCTTTGGTTTCACCTTGTTGCGCTACGTCTCGACACGTCTTAGCCAGCAGCTGTGATTTGTACTTTGGATCCGGATTGAACAATCGCTAATCTGCACTCGTTAATTGCTAATCCTTGCTATCATATTATGTGCCTACCCATAGCTCCACATATTCTTCTATTAGCACAGGTTCATCTTGCAACTGTTACCCATGCTCAACAACAGATTGCTTTGCCCTGTTTGGTTTCATCAAAATTGCCAAAAAAATTCAGGAAAATAAAGAAAAAAATTGTCAAAGTTTTTACACACTTTTCAGAGAACGTGTTGTATTTCTATAGACCACATCCCACCTCAGTTGTAGGTGCCAATTTTTGTGGTTGCATCTTTTTTGATCCTTTTTCAGAGAAAAATAAAAAAATAGTGAAAATAAAAAAGTTTGATTCCTACTACTGCCTTTTGGAAAAATCTGGGAAAAATTTAGGAAAAAGGAAAATTCTGGGTAATTTGCTTGTTCTGTGCGTTCTTACCATCGTCCTTTGTTTTCACCTTGTTGCGCTACGTCTCGACACGTCTTAGCCAGCAGCTGTGATTTGTACTTTGGATCCGGATTGAACAATTGCTAATCTGCACTCATTAATTGCTAATCCTTGCTGTCATATTGTGTGCCTACCCATAGCTCCACATATTCTTCTATCAGCACAGGTTCATCTTACAATTGTTACCCACGCTCAATAATAGATTGCTGGGCCCTGTTTGGTTTCATCAAAATTACCAAAAAATTTTGGAAAATAAAGAAAAAAAATTGTCAAAGTTTTTGCACGCTTTTCAGAGAACGTGCTGTATTTCTGTAGACCGCATCCCACCTCAGTTGTAGGTGCCAATTTTTGTGGGGATCAAGAAAGATGCAACCACAAAAATTGGCACCTACAACTAAGGTGGGATGTGGTCTACAGAAATACAGCACGTTCTCTGAAAAGCATGCAAAAACTTTGACAATTTTTTTTCTTTATTTTCCTGAATTTTTTTGGCAATTTTGATGAAACCAAACAGGGCAAAGCAATCTGTCGTTGAGCGTGGGTAACAGTTGCAAGATGAACCTATGCTGATAGAAGAATATGTGGAGCTGTGGGTAGGCACACAATATTACAACAAGTATTAGGGATTAACGAGTGCAGATTAGCGATTGTTCAATCCGGATCCAAAGTACAAATCACAGCTGCTGGCTAAGACGTATCGAGACATAGTGCAACAAGGTGAAAACAAAGGACGATGGAAAGAACGCACAGAACAAGAAAATAACGTAAAATTTTCCTTTTACTAAATTTTTCCCTGATTTTTCCAAAAGGCACTAGTGGGAATCAAACTTTTTTATCTTTTCACTATTTTTTTTATTTTTCTCTGAACAAGGATAAAAAAAGAAGCAACCACAAAAATTGACACCTACAACTGAGGTGGGATCTGGTCTACAGAAATACATCATGTTCTCTGAAAAGCGTGCAAAAACTTTGACAATTTTTTTCTTTATTTTCCTAAATTTTTTGGCAATTTTGATGAAACCAAACGGGGCGAAGCAATCTGTTGTTGAGCGTGGGTAACAGTTGCAAGATGAACCTATGCTGATAGAAGAATATGTGGAGCTATGGGTAGGCACACAATATGACAACAAGGATTAGCAATTAACAAGTGCAGATTACCGATTGTTCAATCCAGATCCAAAGTACAAATCACAGCTGCTGGCTAAGACGTGTCGAGACGTAGCGCAACAAGGTGAAAACAAAGGACGATGGAAAGAACGCATAGAACAAACAAATAACATAGAATTTTCCTTTTTCCTGAATTTTTCCCCGATTTTTCCAAAAGGCACTAGTAGAAATCAAACTTTTTTATTTTTTCACTATTTTTTTAATTTTTCTCTGAACAAGGATAAAAAAAGATGCAACCACAAAAATTGGCACCTACAACTGAGGTGGGATGTGGTCTACAGAAATACAGCACTTTCTCTGAAAAGCGTACAAAAACATTGATAATTTTTTTTCTTTGATTTCCTGAATTTTTTTGGCAATTTTGATGAAACCAAACAGGACGAAGCAATCTGTTGTTAAGTGTGGGTAATAGTTGCAAGATGAACCTATGCTGATAGAAGAATATGTGGAGCTATGGGTACGCACACAATATGACAGCAAGGATTAGCAATTAACGAGTGCAGATTAGCGATTGTTCAATCCGGATCCAATGTACAAATCACAGCTGCTGGCTAAGACGTGACGAGACGTAGCGCAACAAGGTGAAATCAAAGGACGATGGAAAGAACGTACAGAACAAGCAAATAACACGGAATTTTCCTTTTTCCTGAATTTTTCCCTGATTTTTCCAAAATGCATTAGTAGGAATCAAACTTTTTTATTTTTTCACTGTTTTTCTTATTTTTCTCTGAACAAGGATAAAAAATGCAACCACAAAAATTGGCACCTACAACTGAGGTGGGATGTGGTCTACAGAAATACAGCACGTTCTCTGAAAAGCGTGCAAAAACTTTTACAATTTTTTTCTTTATTTTCCTGAATTTTTTTGGCAATTTTGATGAAACCAAACAGGGCGAACCAATCTGTTGTTGAGTGTGGGTAACAGTTGCAAGATGAACCTGTGCTGATAGAAGAATATGTGGAGCTATGGGTAGGCACACAATATGACAGCAAGGACTAGCGATTAACGAGTGCAGATTAGCGATTGTTCAATCCAAATCCAAAGTACAAATCACAGCTGCTGGCTAAGACATGTCGAGACGTAGCGCAACAAGGTGAAAACAAAGGATGATGGAAAGAACGCACGGAACAAGCAAATAACCCAACATTTTCCTTTTTCCTAAATTTTTCCCTAATTTTTCCAAGAGGCATTAGTAGGAATCAAACTTTTTTTTTCACTATTTTTTTAATTTTTCCCTCAACAAGGATCAAAAAGGATGCAACCACAAAAATTGGCACATACAACTGAGCTGGGATGTGGTCTATAGAAATACAACACGTTCTCTAAAAAGCGTGCAAAAATTTTGACAATTTTTTTCTTTATTTTCCTGAATTTTTTTGGCAATTTTGATGAAACCAAACAGGGAGAAGCAATCTGTTGTTGAGCGTGGGTAACAGTTGCAAGATGAACCTGTGCTGATAGAAGAATATGTGGAGCTATGGGTAGGCACACAATATGACAGCAAGGACTAGCGATTAACGAGTGCAGATTAGCGATTGTTCAATCCAAATCCAAAGTATAAATCACAGCTGCTGGCTAAGACATGTCGAGACGTAGCGCAACAAGGTGAAAACAAAGGATGATGGAAAGAACGCACGGAACAAGCAAATAACCCAACATTTTCCTTTTTCCTAAATTTTTCCCTAATTTTTCCAAAAGGCATTAGTAGGAATCAAACTTTTTTTTTCACTATTTTTTTAATTTTTCTCTCAACAAGGATCAAAAAGGATGCAACCACAAAAATTAGCACATACAACTGAGCTGGGATGTGGTCTATAGAAATACAACACGTTCTCTAAAAAGCGTGCAAAAATTTTGACAATTTTTTCCTTTATTTTCCTAAATTTTTTTGGCAATTTTGATGAAACTAAATAGGGAGAAGCAATCTGTTGTTGAGCGTGGGTAATAGTTGCAAGATGAACCTGTGCTGATAGAAGAATATGTGGAGCTATGGGTATGCACACAATATGACTAGCAATTAACGAGTGCAGATTAGCGATTGTTCAATCCGAATCCAAAGTACAAATCACAACTGCTGGCTAAGACGTGTCGAGACGTAGCGCAACAAGGTGAAAACAAAGGATGATGGAAAGAACGCACAAAATAAGCAAATAACCCGGAATTTTTCTTTTTCCTGAATTTTTTCCTGATTTTTCCAAAAGGCATCAGTAGGAATCAAACTTTTTAATTTTTTCACTATTTTTTTATTTTTCTCTAAACAAGGATCAAAAAAGATGCAACCACAGAAATTGGCACCTACAACTGAGGTGGGATGTGGTCTACAAAAATACAGCACGTTCTCTGAAAAGCGTGCAAAAACTTTGACAATTTTTTTCTTTATTTTCCTAAATTTTTTTGGCAATTTTGATGAAACCAAACAGGGTAAAGCAATCTGTCGTTGAGCGTGGGTAACAGTTGCAAGATGAACCTATGCTGATAGAAGAATATGTGGAGCTATGGGTAGGCACATAATATTACAACAAGGATTATGGATTAACGAGTGCAGATTAGCGATTGTTCAATCCGGATCCAAAGTACAAATCACAGCTGCTGGCTAAGACGTATCGAGACATAGTGCAACAAGGTGAAAACAAAGGACGATGGAAAGAACGCACAGAACAAGAAAATAACCCAGGATTTTCCTTTTACTAAATTTTTCCCTGATTTTTCCAAAAGGCACTAGTGGGAATCAAACTTTTTTATTTTTTCACTATTTTTTTTATTTTTCTCTGAACAAGGACAAAAAAGATGCAACCACAAAAATTGACACCTACAACTGAGGTGGGATCTGGTCTACAGAAATACATCATGTTCTCTGAAAAGCGTGCAAAAACTTTGACAATTTTTTTCTTTATTTTCCTAAATTTTTTGGCAATTTTGATGAAACCAAACGGGGCGAAGCAATCTGTTGTTGAGCGTGGGTAACAGTTGCAAGACGAACCTGTGCTGATAGATGAATATGTGGAGCTATGGGTAGGCACACAATATAACAGCAAGGATTAGCAATTAACGAGTGCAGATTACCGATTGTTCAATCTTGATCCAAAGTACAAATCACAGCTGCTGGCTAAGACGTGTCGAGACGTAGCGCAACAAGGTGAAAACAAAGGACGATGGAAAGAACGCACAGATCAAGCAAATAACCTACAGAAATACAGCACTTTCTCTGAAAAGCGTACAAAAACTTTGACAATTTTTTTCTTTATTTTCCTGAATTTTTTTGGTAATTTTGATGAAACCAAACAGGGCGATGCAATCTGTTATTGAGTGTGGGTAATAGTTGCAAGATGAACCTATGCTGATAGAAGAATATGTGGAGCTATGGGTACGCACATAATATGACAGCAAGGATTAGCAATTAACGAGTGCAGATTAGCGATTGTTCAATCCGGATCCAATGTACAAATCACAGCTGCTGGCTAAGACGTGTCGAGACGTAGCGCAACAAGGTGAAATCAAAGGACGATGGAAAGAACGTACAGAACAAGCAAATAACACGGAATTTTCCTTTTTCCTGAATTTTTCCCTGATTTTTCCAATATGCATGAGTAGGAATCAAACTTTTTTATTTTTTCACTATTTTTCTTATTTTTCTCTGAACAAGGATCAAAAAAAATGCAACCACAAAAATTGGCACCTACAACTGAGGTGGGATGTGGTCTACAGAAATACAGCATGTTCTCTGAAAAGCGTGCAAAAACTTTTACAATTTTTTTTCTTTATTTTCCTGAATTTTTTTGGCAATTTTGATGAAACCAAACAGGGCGAAGCAATCTGTTGTTGAGTGTGGGTAACAGTTGCAAGATGAACCTGTGCTGATAGAAGAATATGTGGAGCTATGGGTAGGCACACAATATGACAGCAAGGATTAGCGATTAACAAGTGCAGATTAGCGATTGTTCAATCCAAATCCAAAGTACAAATCATAGCTGCTGGCTAAGACATGTCGAGACGTAGCGCAACAAGGTGAAAACAACGGATGATGGAAAGAACGCACGGAACAAGCAAATAACGCAAAATTTTCCTTTTTCCTAAATTTTTCCCTGATTTTTCCAAAAGGCATTGGTAGGAATCAAACTTTTTTATTTTTTCACTATTTTTTTTAATTTTTCTCTCAACAAGGATCAAAAAAGATGCAACCACAAAAATTGGAACATACAACTGAGGTGGGATGTGGTCTATAGAAATACAACACGTTCTCTAAAAAGCGTGCAAAAATTTTGACAATTTTTTTCTTTATTTTCCTTAATTTTTTTGGCAATTTTGATGAAACCAAACAGGGCGAAGCAATCTGTTGTTGAGCATGGGTAACAGTTGCAAGTTGAACCTGTGCTGATAGAAGAATATGTGGAGCTATGGGTACGCACACAATATGACAGCAAGGATTAGCAATTAACGAGTGTAGATTAGCGATTATTCAATCCGAATCCAAAGTAAAAATCACAATAGCTGGCAAAGACGTGTCGAGACGTAGCGCAACAAGGTGAAAACAAAGGATGATGGAAAGAACGCACAGAACAAGCAAATAACCCGAAATTTTTCTTTTTCCTGAATTTTTTCCTGATTTTTCCAAAAGGCATCAGTAGGAATCAAACTTTTTAATTTTTTCACTATTTTTTTATTTTTCTCTAAACAAGGATAAAAAAAGATGCAGCCACAAAAATTGGCACCTACAACTGAGGTGGGATGTGGTCTACAAAAATACAGCACGTTCTCTGAAAAGCGTGCAAAAATTTTGACAATTTTTTTCTTTATTTTCCTAAATTTTTTGGCAATTTTGACGAAACCAAATAGGGCAAAGCAATCTATCGTTGAGCGTGGATAACAGTTACAAGATGAACCTATGCTGTTAGAAGAATATGTGGAGCTATGGGTAGGCACATAATATTACAACAAGGATTAGGGATTAACGAGTGCAGATTAGCGATTGTTCAATCCGAATCCAAAGTACAAATCACAGCTGCTGGCTAAGACGTATCGAGACGTAGTGCAACAAGGTGAAAACAAAGGACGATGGAAAGAACGCACAGAACAAGAAAATAACCCAGGATTTTCCTTGTACTGAATATTTCCCTGATTTTTCCAAAAGACACTAGTGGGAATCAAACTTTTTTATTTTTTCACTATTTTTTTTATTTTTCTCTGAACAAGGATAAAAAAGATGCAACCACAAAAATTGACACCTACAACTGAGGTGGGATCTGGTCTACAGAAAAATAGCATGTTCTCCGAAAAGCGTGCAAAAACTTTGACAATTTTTTTTCTTTATTTTTCTAAATTTTTTGGCAATTTTGATGAAACCAAACGGGGCGAAGCAATCTGTTGTTTAGCATGGGTAACAGTTGCAAGATGAACCTGTGCTGATAGAAGAATATGTGGAGCTATGGGTAGGCACACAATATGACAGCAAGGATTAGCAATTAACAAGTGCAGATTAGTGATTGTTCAATCCGGATCCAAAGTACAAATCATAGTTGCTGGCTAAGACATGTCGAGACGTAGTGCAACAAGGTGAAAACAAAGGACGATGGAAAAGCAAAGAACAAGCAAATAACCCAGAATTTTCCTTTTTCCTAAATTTTTCCCTGATTTTTCCAAAATGCACGAGTAGAAATCAAACTTTTTTATTTTTTTTACTATTTTTTTATTTTTCTCTGAACAAGGATCAAAAAAGAAGCAACCACAAAAATTGGCACCTACAATTGAGGTGGGATGTGGTCTACGGAAATACAACACGTTCTCTGAAAAGCGTGCAAAAACATTGACAATATTTTTTCTTTGTTTTCCTGAATTTTTTTGGCAATTTTGATGAAACCAAACAGGGCGAAGCAATCTGTTGTTGAGCGTGGGTAACAGTTGGAAGATGAACCTGTGCTGATAGAAGAATATATGGAGCTAGGGGTAGGCACACAATATGACAACAAGGATTAACAATTAACGAGTGCAGATTAGCGATTGTTCAATCCGGATCGAAAGTACAAATCACAGCTGCTGGCTAAGACGTGTCGAGACGTAGCGCAAGAAGGTAAAAACAAAGGACGATGGAAAGAACGCACAGAGAAAGCAAATAACCCAGAATTTTCCTTTTTCCTGAATTTTTCTCTGATTTTTCCAAAAGGCACTAGTAGGAATCAAACTTTTTTATTTTTTCACTATTTTTTTTATTTTTCTATGAACAAGGATAAAAAAAGATGCAACCACAAAAATTGGCATCTACAACTGAGGTGGGATGTGGTCTATAGAAATACAACACATTCTCTGGAAAGCGTGCAAAAACTTTTATAATTTTTTTTCTTTATTTTCCTGAATTTGTTTTTGCAATTTTGATGAAACCAAACAGGGCGAAGCAATCTGTTGTTGAGTGTGGGTAACAGTTGTAAGATGAACCTGTGCTGATAGAAGAATATGTGGAGCTATGGGTAGGCACACAATATGACAGCAAGGATTAGCGATTAACGAGTGCAGATTAGTGATTGTTCAATCCGGATCCAAAGTATAAATCACAGCTGCTAGCTAAGACGTGTCGAGACGTAGTGCAACAAGGTAAAAATAAAGGACGATGGAAAGAACGCACAGAGATAGCAAATAACCCGGAATTTTCCTTTTTCCTAATTTTTTCCCTGATTTTTCCAAAAAGCACTAGTAGGAATCAAACTTTTTTTATTTTTTCACTATTTTTTTTATTTTTCTCTGAACAAGGATAAAAAAGATGCAACTACAAAAATTGGCATCTACAACTGAGGTGGGATGTGGTCTACAGAAATACAGCACGTTCTCTGAAAAGCGTGCAAAAACATAGACAAATTTTTTTCTTTGTTTTCCAGAATTTTTTTGGCAATTTTGATGAAACCAAACAGGGCGAAGCAATCTGTTGTTGAGCGTGGGTAACAGTTGCAAGATGAACCTGTGCTAATAGAAGAATATGTGGAGCTATGGGTAGGCACACAATATGACAGTAAGGATTAGCAATTAACGAGTGCAGCTTAGCGATTGTTCAATCCGAATCCAAAGTACAAATCACAGCTGCTCGCTAAGACGTGTCCAGACGTAGCACAACAAGGTAAAAACAAAAGGACGATGGAAAGAACGCACAGAGAAAGCAAATAACCCGAAAAATTTTCCTTTTTCCTGAATTTTTCCCTGATTTTTCCAAAAGGCACTAGTAGGAATCAAACTTTTTTATTTTTTCACTATTTTTTTATTTTTCTCTGAACAAGGATCAAAAAAGATGCAACCACAAAAATTGGCATCTACAACTGAGGTGGGATGTGGTCTACAGAAATACTGCACGTTCACTGAAAAGCATGCAAAAACATTGACAATTTTTTTCTTTGTTTTCCTGAATTTCTTTTGGCTATTTTGATGAAACCAAATAGGGCGAAGCAATCTGTTGTTGTGTGTGGGTAACAATTACAAGATGAACTAGTGCTGATAGAAGAATATGTGGAGCTATGGGTAGGCACACAATATGACAACAAGGATTAACAATTAACGAGTTCAGTTTAGCGATTGTTCAATCCGGATCCAAAGTACGAATCACAGCTACTGGCTAAGACGTGTCGAGACGTAACGCAACAAGGTAAAAACAAAGGACGATGGAAAGAACGCACAGAGAAAGCAAATAACCCAGAATTTTTCTTTTTCCTGAATTTTTCCTTGATTTTTCTAAAAAGCACTAGTAGGAATCAAACTTTTTTTATTTTTTCACTATTTTTTTATTTTTCTCTAAACAAGGATCAAAAAATATGCAACCACAAAAATTGGCATCTACAACTGAGGTGGGATGTGGTCTACAGAAATACAGCACGTTCTCTGAAAAGCGTGCAAAAACATTGACAAATTTTTTCTTTGTTTTCCTGAATTTTTTTGGCAATTTTGATGAAACCAAACAGGGCGAAGCAATCTGTTGTTGAGCGTGGGTAACAGTTGTAAGACGAACCTGTGCTGATAGAAGAATATGTGGAGCTATGGGTAGGCACACAATATGGCAGCAAGGATTAGCAATTAACGAGTGCAGATTAGTGATTGTTCAATTCGGATCCAAAGTACAAATCATAGCTGCAGGCTAAGACGTATCGAGATGTAGTGCAATAAGGTGAAAACAAAGGACGATGGAAAAGCACAGAACAAGCAAATAACCCGAAATTTTCCTTTTTCCTGAATTTTTCCCGGATTTTTCCAAAAGGCACGAGTAGAAATCAAACTTTTTTATTTTTTTACTATTTTTTTATTTTTCTCTGAACAAGGATCAAAAAAGAAGCAACCAAAAAAATTGGCACCTACAACTAAGGTGGGATGTGGTCTACAGAAATACAGCACGTTCTCTGAAAATCACAGCTGCTAGCTAAGACGTGTCGAGACGTAACACAACAAGGTAAAAACAAAGGACGATGGAAAGAACGCACAGAGAAAGCAAATAACCAGGATCAAACTTTTGTGGTTGCATCTTTTTTGGTCTTTGTTCAGAGAAAAATAAAAAAATAGTGAAAAAATAAAAAAGTTTGATTCCTACTAGTGCCTTTTGGAAAAATCAGGGAAAAATTCAGGAAAAAGGAAAATTCTGCGTTATTTGCTTTCTCTGTGCGTTCTTTCCATCGCCCTTTGTTTTCACCTTGTTGCGTTACGTCTCGATACGTCTTAGCCAGCAGCTGTGATTTGTACTTTGGATCCGGATTGAACAATCGCTAATCTGCACTCATTAATTGCTAATCCTTGCTGTCATATTGTGTGCCTACCCATAGCTCCACATATTCTTCTATCAGCACAGGTTCATCTTGCAACTGTTACCCACGCTCAAAAAAATTGCTTCGCCCCGTTTGGTTTCATCAAAATTGCCAAAAAATTTAGAAAAATAAAGAAAAAAAATTATCAAAGTTTTTGCACGCTTTTCAGAGAACGTGCTGTATTTCTATAGACCACATCCCACCTCAGTTGTAGGTGTTAATTTTTGTGGTTGCATCTTTTCTTATCCTTGTTCAGAGAAAAATAAAAAAAAGTGAAAAAATAAAAAAGTTTGATTCCCACTAGTGCCTTTTGGAAAAATCAGGGAAAAATTCAGTAAAAGGAAAATTCTAGGTTATTTGCTTGTTATGTGCGTTCTTTCCATCGTCCTTTGTTTTCACCTTGTTGCACTACGTCTCGACACGTCTTAGCGAGTAGCTGTGATTTGTACTTTGGATCCGGATTGAACAATCGCTAATCTGCACTCGTTAATCCCTAACCCTTGTTGAAATATTGTGTGCCTACCCATAGCTCCACATATTCTTCTATCAGCATAGATCATCTTGCAACTGTTACCCACGCTCAACAACAGATTGCTTTGCCCTGTTTGGTTTCATCAAAATTGCCAAAAAAATTCAGGAAAATAAAGAAAAAAATTGTCAAAGTTTTTGCACACTTTTCAGAGAACGTGTTGTATTTCTGTAGACCACATCCCACCTCAGTTGTAGGTGCCAATTTTTTTGGTTGCATCTTTTTTGATCCTTGTTCAGAGAAAAATAAAAAAATTGTGAAAAAATTAAAAAGTTTGATTCCTACTTATGCCTTTTGGAAAAATCTGGGAAAAATTCAGGAAAAAGGAAAATTCCGGGTTATTTGCTTGTTCTGTGCGTTCTTTCTATCGTCCTTTGTTTTCACCTTGTTGCGCTACGTCTCGACACGTCTTAGCCAGCAGCTGTGATTTGTACTTTGGATCCGGATTGAACAATCGCTAATCTGCACTCGTTAATTGCTAATCCTTGCTGTCATATTGTGTGCGTATCCATAGCTCCACATATTCTTCTATCAGCACGGGTTCATCTTGCAACTCTTACCCACGCTCAACAACAGATTGCTTCGCCCTGTTTGGTTTCATCAAAATTGCCAAAAAAATCAGGAAAATAAAGAAAAAAGATTGTCAAAGTTTTTGCATGCTTTTCAGAGAAAGTGCTGTATTTCTATCGACCACATCCCACCTCAGTTGTAGGTGCCAATTTTTGTGGTTGCATCGTTTTTTATCCTTGTTCAGAGAAAAATTAAAAAAATAGTGAAAAATAAAAAAGTTTGATTCCTACTACTGCCTTTTGGAAAAATCAGGGAAAAATTCAGGAAAAAGAAAAATTCCGGGTTATTTGCTTATTCCGTGCGTTCTTTCCATCGTCCTTTGTTTTCACCTTGTTGTGCTACGTCTCGACACGTCTTAGCCAGCAGCTGTGATTTGTACTTTGGATCCGGATTGAACAATCGCTAATCTGCACTCGTTAATTACTAATCCTTGCTGTCATATTGTGTGACTACCCATAGCTCCACATATTCTTCTATCAGCACAGGTTCGTCTTGCAACTGCTACCCACGCTCAACAACATATTGCTTCGCCCTGTTTGGATTCATCAAAAATGCCAAAAAAAATTCAAAAAAATAAAAAAAAATTGTCAAAGTTTTTGTACATTTTTCAGAGAACATGCTGTATTTCTGTAGACCACATCCCACCTCAGTTGTAGGTGCCAATTTTTGTGGTTGCATCCTTTTTGATCCTTGTTCAGAGAAAAATAAAAAAATAGTGAAAAAATAAAAAAGATTGATTTCTACAGATGCCTTTTGGAAAAAATCAGGGAAAAATTCAGGAAAAAGGAAAATTCTAGGTTATTTGCTTGTTCCGTGCGTTCTTTCCATCGTCCTTTGTTTTCACCTTGTTGCGCTACGTCTCGACACGTCTTAGCCAGCAGCTGTGATTTGTACTTTGGATTCGGATTGAACAATCGCTAATCTGCACTCGTTAATCGCTAATTCTTGCTGTCATATTGTGTGCCTACCTATAGCTCCACATATTCTTCTATCAGCACTGGT
This sequence comes from Saccharum spontaneum, assembly GCA_022457205.1. Lineage (NCBI taxonomy): Eukaryota > Viridiplantae > Streptophyta > Magnoliopsida > Poales > Poaceae > Saccharum > Saccharum spontaneum. Next base: position 30,247 of record JAKOGQ010000390.1, on the reverse strand, counting down.
TCATCTTGCAACTGTTACCCACGCTCAACAACAGATTGCTTCGCCCTGTTTGGATTCATCAAAAATGCCAAAAAAATTAAAAAAAAGAAAAAAAATTGTCAAAGTTTTTGCACGCTTTTCAGAGAACGTGCTATATTTCTGTAGACCACATCCCACCTCAGTTGTAGGTGCCAATTTTTGTGGTTGCATCCTTTTTTATCCTTGTTCAGAGAAAAATAAAAAAATAGTGAAAAAATAAAAAAGATTGGTTTCTACAGATGCCTTTTGGAAAAATCGGGGAAAAATTCAGGAAAAAGGAAAATTATAGGTTATTTGCTTGTTCCGTGCGTTCTTTCCATCGTCCTTTGTTTTCACCTTGTTGCGCTACGTCTCGACACGTCTTAGCCAGCAACTGTGATTTGTACTTTGGATTCGGATTGAACAATCGCTAATCTGCACTCGTTAATCGCTAATCCTTGCTGTCATATTGTGTGCCTACCTATAGCTCCACATATTCTTCTATCAGCACTGGTTCATCTTGCAACTGTTACCCACGCTCAACAACAGATTGCTTCGCCCAGTTTGGTTTCATCAAAATTGCCAAAAAATTTAGGAAAAAAAATTGTCAAAGTTTTTGCACGCTTTTCAAAGAACATGATGTATTTCTGTAGACTAGATCCCACCTCAGTTGTAGGTGTCAATTTTTGTGGTTGCATCTTTTTTTATCCTTGTTCAGAGAAAAATAAAAAAAATAGTGAAAAAATAAAAAAAGTTTGATTCCCACTAGTGCCTATTGGAAACATTAGGGAAAAATTTAGTAAAAGAAAAATTCTAGGTTATTTGCTTGTTCTGTGCGTTCTTTCCATCGTCCTTTGTTTTCACCTTGTTGCACTACGTCTCGACACGTCTTAGCCAGCAGCTGTGATTTGTACTTTGGATCCGGATTGAACAATCGCTAATCTGCACTCGTTAATCTCTAATCCTTGCTGTCATATTGTGTGCCACCCATAGCTCCACATATTCTTCTATCAGCATAGGTTCATCTTGCAACTGTTACCCACGCTCAACAATAGATTGCTTTGCCCTATCTGGTTTCATCAAAATTGCCAAAAAAACTCAGGAAAATAAAGAAAAAAAATTGTCAAAGTTTTTGCACGCTTTTCAAAGAACGTGGTGTATTTCTATAGACCACATCCCACCTCAGTTGTAGGTGCCAATTTTTGTGGTTGCATCTTTTTTGATCCTTGTTCAGAGAAAAATAAAAAAATAGTGAAAAAATAAAAAAGTTTGATTCCTACTGATGCCTTTTGGAAAAATGAGGAAAAAATTCAGGAAAAAGGAAAATTCCGGGTTATTTGCTTGTTTTGTACATTCTTTCCATCGTCCTTTGATTTCACCTTGTTGTGCTACGTCTCGATACGTCTTAGCCAGCAGCTGTGATTTGTACTTTGGATCCGGATTGAATAATCGCTAATCTGCACTCGTTAATTGCTAATCCTTGCTGTCATATTGTGTGCCTACCCATAGCTCCACATATTCTTCTATCAGCACAGGTTCATCTTGCAACTGGACCCACGCTTTTCTGAGAACGTGCTGTATTTCTATAAACCAGATCCCACCTCAGTTGTAGGTGTTAATTTTTGTGGTTGAATCTTTTCTTATCCTTGTTCAGAGAAAAATAAAAAAAATAGTGAAAAAATAAAAAAGTTTGATTCCCACTAGTGCCTTTTGGAAAAATCAAGGAAAATTCAGTAAAAGGAAAATTCTGGGTTATTTGCTTGTTCTGTGCGTTCTTTCCATCGTCCTTTGTTTTCACCTTGTTGCACTACGTCTCGACACGTCTTAGCCAGTAGCTGTGATTTGTACTTTATATCCGAATTGAACAATCGCTAATATGCACTCGTTAATCCCAAATCCTTGTTGTAATATTGTGTGCCTACCCATAGCTACACATATTCTTCTATCAGCATAGGTTCATCTTGCAACTGTTACCCACGCTCAACAACAGATTGCTTTGCCCTGTTTGGTTTCATCAAAATTGCCAAAAAAATTCAGGAAAATAAAGAAAAAAATTGTCAAAGATTTTGCACGCTTTTCAAAGAAAGTGCTGTATTTCTGTAGATCACATCCCACCTCAGTTGTAGGTGCCAATTTTTGTGGTTGCACCTTTTTTTATCCTTGTTCAGAGAAAAATTTAAAAACTAGTGAAAAATAAAAAAGTTTGATTCCTACTACTGCCTTTTGGAAAAATGAGGAAAAAATTTAGGAAAAAGGAAAATTCCGGGATATTTGCTTGTTCTGTACGTTCTTTCCATCGTCCTTTGATTTCACCTTGTTGTGCTACGTCTCGATACGTCTTAGCCAGCAGCTGTGATTTGTACTTTGGATCCGGATTGAATAATCGCTAATCTGCATTCGTTAATTGCTAATCCTTGCTGTCATATTGTGTGCCTACCCATAGCTCCACATATTCTTCTATCAGCACAGGTTCATCTTGCAACTGTTACCCACGCTCAAAAAAATTGCTTCACCTCGTTTGGTTTCATCAAAATTGCCAAAAAATTCAGAAAAATAAAGAAAAATTGTCAAAGTTTTTGCACGCTTTTCAGAGAACGTGCTGTATTTCTATAGACCAGATCCCACCTCAGTTGTAGGTGTTAATTTTTGTGGTTGAATCTTTTCTTATCCTTGTTCAGAGAAAAATAAAAAAAATAGTGAAAAAATAAAAAAGTTTGATTCCCACTAGTGCCTTTTGGAAAAATCAAGGAAAATTCAGTAAAAGGAAAATTCTGGGTTGTTTGCTTGTTCTATGCGTTCTTTCCATCATCCTTTGTTTTCACCTTGTTGCACTATGTCTCGACACGTCTTAGCCAGTAGCTGTGATTTGTACTTTGGATCCAAATTGAACAATCGCTAATCTGCACTCGTTAATCCCTAATCCTTGTTGTAATATTGTGTGCCTACCCATAGCTACACATATTCTTCTATCAGCATAGGTTCATCTTGCAACTGTTACCCACGCTCAACAACAGATTGCTTTGCCCTGTTTGGTTTCATCAAAATTGCCAAAAAAATTCAGGAAAATAAAGAAAAAAATTGTCAAAGTTTTTGCACACTTTTCAGAAAACGTGCTGTGTTTCTGTAGACCACATCCCACCTGAGTTGTAGGTGCCAATTTTTGTGGTTGCATCTTTTTTGATCCTTGTTCAGAGAAAAATAAAAAAATAGTGAAAAAATTAAAAAGTTTGATTCCTACTATGCCTTTTGGAAAAATCAGGGAAAAATTCAGGAAAAAGGAAAATTCCGGGTTATTTGCTTGTTCTGTGCGTTCTTTCCATCGTCCTTTGTTTTCACCTTGTTGCGCTACGTCTTGACACGTCTTAGCCAGCAGCTATGATTTGTACTTTGGATCTAGATTGAACAATCGCTAATCTGCACTCGTTAATTGCTAATCCTTTCTGTCATATTGTGTGCGTACCCATAGCTCCACATATTCTTCTATCAGCACAGGTTTATCTTGCAACTATTACCCACGCTCAATAACAGATTGCTTCGCCCTGTTTGGTTTCATCAAAATTGCCAAAAAAATCAGGAAAATAAAGAAAAAAAATTGTCAAAGATTTTGCACGCTTTTCAAAGAAAGTGTTGTATTTCTGTAGACCACATCCCACCTCAGTTGTAGGTGCCAATTTTTGTGGTTGTATCTTTTTTTATCCTTGTTCAGAGAAAAATTAAAAAAATAGTGAAAAAATTAAAAAGTTTGATTCCTACTGATGCCTTTTGGAAAAATCAGGGAAAAATTCAGGAAAAAGGAAAATTCCGGGTTATTTGCTTGTTCTGTGCGCTCTTTCCATCGTCCTTTGTTTTCACCTTGTTGCGCTATGTCTCAACACGTCTTAGCGAGCAGCTGTGATTTGTACTTTGGATCCGGATTGAACAATTGCTAATCTGCACTCGTTAATTGCTAATCCTTGCTGTCATATTGTGTGCCTACCCATAGCTCCACATATTCTTCTATCAGCACTGGTTCATCTTGCAACTGTTAGCCACGCTCAACAATAGATTGCTTCGCCCTGTTTGGATTCATCAAAATAGAAAAAAAATTCAGGAAAATAAAGAAAAAAAATTGTCAAAGTTTTTGCTCACTTTTCAGAGAACGTGCTGTATTTCTGTAGACCACATCCCAGCTCAGTTGTAGGTGCCAATTTTTGTGGTTGCATCTATTTTATCCTTGTTCAGAGAAAAATAAAAAAATAGTGAAAAAATAAAAAAGTTTGATTCCTACTGATGCCTTTTGGAAAAATCAGGGAAAAATTTAGGAAAAAGGAAAATTCCGAGTTATTTGCTTGTTCCGTGCGTTCTTTCCATCGTCATTTGTTTTCACCTTGTTGCACTACGTCTCGACATGTCTTAGCCAGCAGCTATGATTTGTACTTTGGATTCGGATTGAACAATCGCTAATCTGCACTCGTTAATCGCTAATCCTTGCTGTCATATTGTGTGCCTACCCATAGCTCCACATATTCTTGTATCAGCACGGGTTCATCTTGCAACTGTTAGCCACGCTCAACAACAGATTGCTTCGCCCTGTTTGGATTCATCAAAATTGCCAAAAAAATTCAGTAAAATAAAGAAAAAAATTTGTCAAAGTTTTTGCTCACTTTTCAGAGAACGTGCTGTATTTCTATAGACCACATCCCAGCTCAGTTGTGGGTGTCAATTTTTGTGGTTGCATCTTTTTTTATCCTTGTTTAGAGAAAAATAAAAAAAATATTGAAAAAATAAAAAAGTTTGATTCCTACTGATGCCTTTTGGAAAAATCAGGGAAAAATTTAGGAAAAAGGAAAATTCTGGGTTATTTGCTTGTTCTGTGTGTTCTTTCCATCGTCATTTGTTTTCACCTTGTTGCGCTACGTCTCTACATGTCTTAGCCAGCAGCTATGATTTGTACTTTGGATTCGGATTGAACAATCGCTAATCTGTACTCGTTAATCGCTAATCCTTGCTGTCATATTGTGTGGCTACCCATAGGTCCACATATTCTTCTATCAGCACAGGTTCATCTTGCAACTGTTACCCACGCTCAACAACTTTTTGCTTCGCCCTGTTTGGTTTCATCAAAATTGCCAAAAAATTTAGGAAAATAAAGAAAAAAATTGTCAAAGTATTTGCACGCTTTTCAGAGAACGTGCTGTATTTCTGTAGATCACATCCCACCTCAGTTGAAGGTGCCAATTTTTGTGGTTGCGTCTTTTTTAATCCTTGTTTAGAGAAAAATAAAAAAAAGTGAAAAAATAAAAAAGTTTGATTCCTACTGATGCCTTTTGGAAAAATCAGGGAAAAATTGAAGAAAAAGGAAAATTCCGGGTTATTTGCTTGTTCTGTGCGTTCTTTCCATCGTCCTTTGTTTTCACCTTGTTGCGCTACGTCTTGACACGTCTTAGCCAGCAGCTGTGATTTGAACTTTGGATCCGAATTGAACAATCGCTAATCTGCACTCGTTAATCCCTAATCCTTGTTGTAATATTGTGTGCCTACCCATAGCTACACATATTCTTCTATCAGCATAGGTTCATGTTGCAACTATTACCCACGCTCAACAACAGATTGCTTTGCCATGTTTGGTTTCATCAAAATTGCCAAAAAAATTCAGGAACATACAGAAAAAAATTGTCAAAATTTTTGCACACTTTTCAGAAAACGTGCTGTATTTCTGTAGACCACATCCCACCTCAGTTGTAGGTGCCAATTTTTGTGGTTGCATCTTTTTTGATCCTTGTTCAGAGAAAAATAAAAAAATAGTGAAAAAATTAAAAAGTTTGATTCCTACTGATGCCTTTTGGAAAAATCAGGGAAAAATTCAGGAAAAAGGAAAATTCCTGGTTATTTGCTTGTTCTGTGCGTTCTTTCCATTGTCCTTTGTTTTCACCTTGTTGCGCTACGTCTTGACACGTCTTAGCCAGCAGCTATGATTTGTACTTTGGATCCAGATTGAACAATCGCTAATCTGCAATCGTTAATTGCTAATCCTTGCTGTCATATTGTGTGCGTACCCATAGCTCCACATATTCTTCTATCAGCACATGTTCATCTTGCAACTATTACCCACGCTCAACAACAGATTGCTTCGCCCTGTTTGGTCTCATCAAAATTGCCAAAAAATCAGGAAAATAAAGAAAAAAGATTGTCAAAGTTTTTGCACGCTTTTCAAAGAAAGTGCTGTATTTCTGTAGACCACATCCCACCTCAGTTGTAGGTTCCAATTTTTTTGGTTGCATCTTTTTTTTATCCTTGTTCAGAGAAAAATTAAAAAAATAGTGAAAAATAAAAAAGTTTGATTCCTACTACTGCCTTTTGGAAAAATCAGGGAAAAATTCAGGAAAAAGGAAAATTCAGGGTTATTTGCTTATTCCGTGCGTTCTTTCCATTGTCCTTTGTTTTCACCTTGTTGCGCTACGTTTCGACACGTCTTAGCCAGCAGCTGTGATTTGTACTTTGCATCCGGATTGAACAATCGCTAATCTGCACTCGTTAATTACTAATCCTTGCTGTCAGATTGTGTGACTACACATAGCTCCACATATTCTTCTATCAGCATAGGTTTATCTTGCAACTGTTACCCATGCTCAACAACAGATTGCTTCGCCCTGTTTGGATTCATCAAAAATGCCAAAAAAAATTCAAAAAAATAAAAAAAAATTGTCAAAGTTTTTGCACGCTTTTCAAAGAACGTGCTGTATTTCTGTAGACCACATCCCTGTTGTAGGTGCCAATTTTTGTGGTTGTATCTTTTTTGATCCTTGTTCAGAGAAAAATTAAAAAAATAGTGAAAAAATTAAAAAGTTTGATTCCTACTGATGCCTTTTGGGAAAATCAGGGAAAAATTGAGGAAAAAGGAAAATTCTGGGTTATTTGCTTGTTCTGTGCGTTCTTTTCATCGTCCTTTGTTTTCACCTTGTTGCGCTACGTCTCGACACGTCTTAGCCAGCAGCTGTGATTTGAACTTTGGATCCGAATTGAACAATCGCTAATCTGCTCTCGTTAATCCCTAATCCTTGTTGTAATATTGTGTGCCTACCCATAGCTACACATATTCTTCTATCAGCATAAGTTCATCTTGCAACTGTTACCCACGCTCAACAACAGATTGCTTTGCCATGTTTGGTTTCATCAAAATTGCCAAAAAAATTCAGGAACATACAGAAAAAAATTGTCAAAGTTTTTGCACACTTTTCAGAAAACGTGTTGTATTTCTGTAGACCACATCCCACCTCAGTTGTAGGTGACAATTTTTGTGGTTGCATCTTTTTTGATCCTTGTTCAGAGAAAAATAAAAAAATAGTGAAAAAATTAAAAAGTTTGATTCCTACTGATGCCTTTTGGAAAAATCAGGGAAAAATTCAGGAAAAAGGAAAATTCCGGGTTATTTGCTTGTTCTGTGCGTTCTTTCCATCGTCCTTTGTTTTCACCTTGTTGCGCTACGTCTTGACACGTCTTAGCCAGCAGCTATGATTTGTACTTTGGATCCAGATTGAACAATCGCTAATCTGCACTCGTTAATTGCTAATCCTTTCTGTCATATTGTGTGCGTATCCATAGCTCCACATATTCTTCTATCAGCACAGGTTCATCTTGCAACTATTACCCACGCTCAATAACAGATTGCTTTGCCCTGTTTGGTTTCATCAAAATTGCCAAAAAAATCAGGAAAATAAAGAAAAAAAATTGTCAAAGATTTTGCACGCTTTTCAAAGAAAGTGCTGTATTTCTGTAGATCACATCCCACCTCAGTTGTAGGTGCCAATTTTTGTGGTTGCATCTTTTTTTATCCTTGTTCAGAGAAAAATTTAAAAAATAGTGAAAAATAAAAAAGTTTGATTCCTACTACTGCCTTTTGGAAAAATGAGGAAAAAATTTAGGAAAAAGGAAAATTCCGGGTTATTTGCTTGTTCTGTACGTTCTTTCCATCGTCCTTTGATTTCACCTTGTTGTGCTACGTCTCGATACGTCTTAGCCAGCAGCTGTGATTTGTACTTTGGATCCGAATTGAATAATTGCTAATCTGCACTCGTTAATTGCTAATCCTTGCTGTCATATTGTGTGCCTACCCATAGCTCCACATATTCTTCTATCAGCACAGGTTCATCTTGCAACTGTTACCCACGCTCAAAAAAATTGCTTCGCCCCGTTTGGTTTCATCAAAATTGCCAAAAAATTCAGAAAAATAAAGAAAAATTGTCAAAGTTTTTGCACGCTTTTCAGAGAACGTGCTGTATTTCTATAGACCAGATCCCACCTCAGTTGTAGGTGTTAATTTTTGTGGTTGAATCTTTTCTTATCCTTGTTCAGAGAAAAATAAAAAAAATAGTGAAAAAATAAAAAAGTTTGATTCCCACTAGTGCCTTTTGGAAAAATCAAGGAAAATTCAGTAAAAGGAAAATTCTGGGTTATTTGCTTGTTCTTTGCGTTCTTTCCATCGTCCTTTGTTTTCACCTTGTTGCACTACGTCTCGACACGTCTTAGCCAGTAGCTGTGATTTGTACTTTGGATCCAAATTGAACAATCGCTAATCTGCACTCGTTAATCCCTAATCCTTGTTGTAATATTGTGTGCCTACCCATAGCTACACATATTCTTCTATCAGCATAGGTTCATCTTGCAACTGTTACCCACGCTCAACAACAGATTGCTTTGCCCTGTTTGGTTTCATCAAAATTGCCAAAAAGAATTCAGGAAAATAAAGAAAAAAATTGTCAAAGTTTTTGCACCCTTTTCAGAAAACGTGCTATGTTTCTGTAGACCACATCCCACCTGAGTTGTAGGTGCCAATTTTTGTGGTTGCATCTTTTTTGATCCTTGTTCAGAGAAAAATAAAAAAATAGTGAAAAAATTAAAAAGTTTGATTCCTACTATGCCTTTTGGAAAAATCAGGGAAAAATTCAGGAAAAAGGAAAATTCTGGGTTATTTGCTTGTTCTATGCGTTCTTTCCATCGTCCTTTGTTTTCACCTTGTTGCGCTACGTCTTGACACGTCTTAGCCAGCAGCTATGATTTGTACTTTGGATCCAGATTGAACAATCGCTAATCTGCACTCGTTAATTGCTAATCCTTTCTGTCATATTGTGTGCGTACCCATAGCTCCACATATTCTTCTATCAGCACAGGTTCATCTTGCAACTATTACCCATGCTCAATAACGGATTGCTTCGCCCTGTTTGGTTTCATCAAAATTGCCAAAAAAATCAGGAAAATAAAGAAAAAAAATTGTCAAAGATTTTGCACGCTTTTCAAAGAAAGTGCTGTATTTCTGTAGACCACATCCCACCTCAGTTGTAGGTGCCAATTTTTGTGGTTGTATCTTTTTTTATCCTTGTTCAAAGAAAAATTAAAAAAATAGTCAAAAAATTAAAAAGTTTGATTCCTACTGATGCCTTTTGGAAAAATCAGGGAAAAATTCAGGAAAAAGGAAAATTCCGGGTTATTTGCTTGTTCTGTGCGTTCTTTCCATCGTCCTTTGTTTTCACCTTGTTGCGCTATGTCTCAACACGTCTTAGTGAGCAGCTGTGATTTGTACTTTGGATCCGGATTGAACAATTGCTAATCTGCACTCGTTAATTGCTAATCCTTGCTGTCATATTGTGTGCCTACCCATAGCTCCACATATTCTTCTATCAGCACTGGTTCATCTTGCAACTGTTAGCCACGCTCAACAATAGATTGCTTCGCCCTGTTTGGATTCATCATAATAGAAAAAAAATTCAGGAAAATAAAGAAAAAAAATTGTCAAAGTTTTTGCTCACTTTTCAGAGAACGTGCTGTATTTCTGTAGACCACATCCCAGCTCAGTTGTAGGTGCCAATTTTTGTGGTTGCATCTTTTTTATCCTTGTTCAGAGAAAAATAAAAAAATAGTGAAAAAATAAAAAAGTTTGATTCCTACTGATGCCTTTTGGAAAAATCAGGAAAAAATTTAGGAAAAAGGAAAATTCCGAGTTATTTGCTTGTTCCGTGCGTTCTTTCCATCGTCATTTGTTTTCACCTTGTTGCACTACGTCTCGACATGTCTTAGCCAGCAGCTATGATTTGTACTTTGGATTCGGATTGAACAATCGCTAATCTGCACTCGTTAATCGCTAATCCTTGCTGTCATATTGTGTGCCTACCCATAGCTCCACATATTCTTGTATCAGCACAGGTTCATCTTGCAACTGTTAGCCACGCTCAACAACAGATTGCTTCGCCCTGTTTGGATTCATCAAAATTGCCAAAAAAATTCAGTAAAATAAAGAAAAAAATTTGTCAAAGTTTTTGCTCACTTTTCAGAGAACGTGCTGTATTTCAATAGACCACATCCCAGCTCAGTTGTGGGTGTCAATTTTTGTGGTTGCATCTTTTTTTATCCTTGTTCAGAGAAAAATAAAAAAAAATATTGAAAAAATAAAAAAGTTTGATTCCTACTGATGCCTTTTGGAAAAATCAGGGAAAAATTTAGGAAAAAGGAAAATTCCGGGTTATTTGCTTGTTCTGTGTGTTCTTTTCATCGTCATTTGTTTTCACCTTGTTGCGCTACGTCTCTACATGTCTTAGCCAGCAGCTGTGATTTGTACTTTGGATTCGGATTGAACAATCGCTAATCTGTACTCGTTAATCGCTAATCCTTGCTGTCATATTGTGTGCCTACCCATAGGTCCACATATTCTTCTATCAGCACAGGTTCATCTTGCAACTGTTACCCACGCTCAACAACTTTTTGCTTCGCCCTGTTTGGTTTCATCAAAATTGCCAAAAAATTTAGGAAAATAAAGAAAAAAATTGTCAAAGTATTTGCACGCTTTTCAGAGAACGTGCTGTATTTCTGTAGATCACATCCCACCTCAGTTGAAGGTGCCAATTTTTGTGGTTACGTCTTTTTTAATCCTTGTTCAGAGAAAAATAAAAAAAAGTGAAAAAATAAAAAAGTATGATTCCTACTGATGCCTTTTGGAAAAATCAGGGAAAAATTGAGGAAAAAGGAAAATTCCGGGTTATTTGCTTGTTCTGTGCGTTCTTTCCATCGTCCTTTGTTTTCACCTTGTTGCGCTACGTCTTGACACGTCTTAGCCAGCAGCTGTGATTTGAACTTTGGATCCGAATTGAACAATCGCTAATCTGCACTCGTTAATCCCTAATCCTTGTTGTAATATTGTGTGCCTACCCATAGCTACACATATTCTTCTATCAGCATAGGTTCATCTTGCAACTGTTACCCACGCTCAACAACAGATTGCTTTGCCCTGTTTGGTTTCATCAAAATTGCCAAAAAGAATTCAGGAAAATAAAGAAAAAAATTGTCAAAGTTTTTGCACCCTTTTCAGAAAACGTGCTGTGTTTCTGTAGACCACATCCCACCTGAGTTGTAGGTGCCAATTTTTGTGGTTGCATCTTTTTTGATCCTTGTTCAGAGAAAAATAAAAAAATAGTGAAAAAATTAAAAAGTTTGATTCCTACTGATGCCTTTTGGAAAAATCAGGGAAAAATTTAGGAAAAAGGAAAATTCCAGGTTATTTGCTTGTTCTGCGCGTTCTTTCCATTGTCCTCTGTTTTCACCTTGTTGCGCTACGTCTTGACACGTCTTAGCCAGCAGCTATGATTTGTACTTTGGATCCAGATTGAACAATCGCTAATCTGCAATCGTTAATTGCTAATCCTTGCTGTCATATTGTGTGCGTACCCATAGCTCCACATATTCTTCTATCAGCACATGTTCATCTTGCAACCATTACCCACGCTCAACAACAGATTGCTTCGCCCTGTTTGGTCTCATCAAAATTGCCAAAAAATCAGGAAAATAAAGAAAAAAGATTGTCAAAGTTTTTGCACGCTTTTCAAAGAAAGTGCTGTATTTCTGTAGACCACATCCCACCTCAGTTGTAGGTGCCAATTTTTGTGGTTGCTTCTTTTTTTATCCTTGTTCAGAGAAAAATTAAAAAAATAGTGAAAAATAAAAAAGTTTGATTCCTACTACTGCCTTTTGGAAAAATCAGGGAAAAATTCAGGAAAAAGGAAAATTCAGGGTTATTTGCTTATTCCGTGCGTTCTTTCCATTGTCCTTTGTTTTCACCTTGTTGCGCTACGTTTCGACACGTCTTAACCAGCAGCTGTGATTTGTACTTTGGATCCGGATTGAACAATCGCTAATCTGCACTCGTTAATTACTAATCCTTGCTGTCAGATTGTGTGACTACCCATAGCTCCACATATTCTTCTATCAGCACAGGTTTATCTTGCAACTGTTACCCATGCTCAACAACAGATTGCTTCGCCCTGTTTGGATTCATCAAAAATGCCAAAAAAAATTCAAAAAAATAAAAAAAAATTGTCAAAGTTTTTGCACGCTTTTCAAAGAACGTGCTGTATTTCTGTAGACCACATCCCTGTTGTAGGTGCCAATTTTTGTGGTTGTATCTTTTTTGATCCTTGTTCAGAGAAAAATTAAAAAAATAGTGAAAAAATTAAAAAGTTTGATTCCTACTGATGCCTTTTGGGAAAATCAGGGAAAAATTGAGGAAAAAGGAAAATTCCAGGTTATTTGCTTGTTCTGTGCGTTCTTTCCATCGTCCTTTGTTTTTACCTTGTTGCGCTACGTCTCGACACGTCTTAGCCAGCAGCTGTGATTTGAACTTTGGATCCGAATTGAACAATCGCTAATCTGCTCTCGTTAATCCCTAATCCTTGTTGTAATATTGTGTGCCTACCCATAGCTACACATATTCTTCTATCAGCATAGGTTCATCTTGCAACTGTTACCCACGCTCAACAACAGATTGCTTTGCCATGTTTGGTTTCATCAAAATTGCCAAAAAAATTCAGGAACATACAGAAAAAAATTGTCAAAGTTTTTGCACACTTTTCAGAAAACGTGCTGTATTTCTGTAGACCACATCCCACCTCAGTTTTAGGTGCCAATTTTTGTGGTTGCATCTTTTTTTATCCTTGTTTAGAGAAAAATAAAAAAATAGTGAAAAAATTAAAAAGTTTGATTCCTACTGATGCCTTTTGGAAAAATCAGGGAAAAATTCAGGAAAAAGGAAAATTCCGGGTTATTTGCTTGTTCTGTGCGTTCTTTCCATTGTCCTTTGTTTTCACCTTGTTGCGCTACGTCTTGACACGTCTTAGCCAGCAGCTATGATTTGTACTTTGGATCCAGATTGAACAATCGCTAATCTGCACTCGTTAATTGCTTATCCTTGCTGTCATATTGTGTGCGTACCCATAGCTCCACATATTCTTCTATCAGCACATGTTCATCTTGCAACTATTACCCACGCTCAACAACAGATTGCTTCGCCCTGTTTGGTCTCATCAAAATTGCCAAAAAATCAGAAAAATAAAGAAAAAAGATTATCAAAGTTTTTGCACGCTTTTCAAAGAAAGTGCTGTATTTCTGTAGACCACATCCCACCTCAGTTGTAGGTGCCAATTTTTGTGGTTGCTTCTTTTTTTATCCTTGTTCAGAGAAAAATTAAAAAAATAGTGAAAAATAAAAAAGTTTGATTCCTACTACTGCCTTTTGGAAAAATCAGGGAAAAATTCAGGAAAAAGGAAAATTCAGGGTTATTTGCTTATTCCGTGCGTTCTTTCCATCGTCCTTTGTTTTCACCTTGTTGCGCTACGTTTCGACACGTCTTAGCCAGCAGCTGTGATTTGTACTTTGGATCCGGATTGAACAATCGCTAATCTGCACTCGTTAATTACTAATCCTTGCTGTCAGATTGTGTGACAACCCATAGCTCCACATATTCTTCTATCAGCACAGGTTTATCTTGCAACGGTTACCCATGCTCAACAACAGATTGCTTCGCCCTGTTTGGATTCATCAAAAATGCCAAAAAAAAATTCAAAAAAATAAAAAAAAATTGTCAAAGTTTTTGCACGCTTTTCAGAGAACGCGCTGTATTTCTGTAGACCACATCCCACCTAAGTTGTAGGTGGCAATTTTTGTGGTTGTATCTTTTTTGATCCTTGTTCAGAGAAAAATTAAAAAAATAGTGAAAAAATTAAAAAGTTTGATTCCTACTGATGCCTTTTGGAAAAATCAGGGAAAAATTCAGGAAAAAGGAAAATTCCGGGTTATTTGCTTGTTCTCTGCGTTCTTTCCATCGTCCTTTGTTTTCACCTTGTTGCGCTACGTCTCGACACGTCTTAGCGAGCAGCTATGATTTGTACTTTGGATCCGGATTGAACAATTGCTAATCTGCACTCGTTAACTGCTAATCCTTGCTGTCATATTGTGTGCCTACCCATGGCTCCACATATTCTTCTATCAGCACTGGTTCATCTTGCAACTGTTAGTCGCACTCAACAACAGATTGCTTCGCCCTGTTTGGATTCATCAAAATTGCCAAAAAAATTTAGGAAAATAAAGATAAAAAATTGTCAAAGATTTTGCTCACTTTTCAGAGAACATGCTGTATTTCTGTAGACCACATCTCAGCTTAGTTGTAGGTGCCAATTTTTGTGGTTGCATCTTTTTTATCCTTGTTCAGAGAAAAATAAAAAAATAGTGAAAAAATAAAAAAGTTTGATTCCTACTGATGCCTTTTGGAAAAATCAGGGAAAAATTTAGGAAAAAGGAAAATTCCGGGTTATTTGCTTGTTCCGTGCGTTCTTTCCATCGTCATTTGTTTTCACCTTGTTGCGCTACGTCTCGACATGTCTTAGCCAGCAGCTGTGATTTGTACTTTGGATTCGGATTGAACAATGGCTAATCTGCACTCGTTAATTGCTAATCCTTGCTGTCATATTGTGTGCCAACCCATAGCTCCACATATTCTTGTATCAGCACAGGTTCATCTTGCAACTGTTAGCCACGCTCAACAACAGATTGCTTCGCCCTGTTTGGATTCATCAAAATTGCCCAAAAAATTTAGGAAAATAAAGAAAAAAATTTGTCAAAGTTTTTGCTCACTTTTCAGAGAACGTGCTGTATTTCTGTAGACCACATCCCAGCTCAGTTGTGGGTGCCAATTTTTGTGGTTGCATCTTTTTTTATCCATGTTCAGAGAAAAATAAAAAATATTGAAAAAATAAAAAAGTTTGATTCGTACTGATGCCTTTTGGAAAAATCAGGGAAAAATTTAGGAAAAAGCAAAATTCCGGGTTATTTGCTTGTTCTGTGTGTTCTTTCCATCGTCATTTGTTTTCACCTTGTTGCGCTACGTCTCTACATGTCTTAGCCAGCAGCTGTGATTTGTACTTTGGACTCGGATTGAACAATCGCTAATCTGTACTCGTTAATCGCTAATCCTTGCTGTCATATTGTGTGCCTACCCATAGGTCCACATATTCTTCTATTAGCACAGGTTCATCTTGCAACTGTTACCCACGCTCAACAACAGATTGCTTCACCCTGTTTGGTTTCATCAAAATTGCCAAAAAATTTATGAAAATAAAGAAAAAAAATTGTCAAAGTTTTTGCACGCTTTTCAGAGAACGTGCTGTATTTCTGTAGACCACATCCCACCTTAGTTGTAGGTGCCAATTTTTGTGGTTGCATCTTTTTTTATCCTTGTTCAGAGAAAAATAAAAAAAATATTGAAAAAATAAAAAAGTTTGATTCCTACTGATGCCTTTTGGAAAAATCAGGGAAAAATTTAGGAAAAAGCAAAATTCCGGGTTATTTGCTTGTTCTGTGTGTTCTTTCCATCGTCATTTGTTTTCACCTTGTTGCGCTACGTCTCTACATGTCTTAGCCAGCAGCTGTGATTTGTACTTTGGACTCGGATTGAACAATCGCTAATCTGTACTCGTTAATCGCTAATCCTTGCTGTCATATTGTGTGCCTAAACATAGGTCCACATATTCTTCTATCAGCACCGGTTCATCTTGCAACTGTTACCCACGCTCAACAACAGATTGCTTTGCCCTATTTGGTTTCATCAAAATTGCCAAAAAAATTAGGAAAATAAAGAAAAAAAATTGTCAAAGTTTTTGCTCGCTTTTCAGAGAACGTGCTGTATTTCTGTAGACCACATCCCACCTCAGTTGAAGGTGCCAATTTTTGTGGTTGCATCTTTTTTAATCCTTGTTCAGAGAAAAATAAAAAAAATAGTGAAAAAATAAAAAAGTGTGATTCCTACTAATGCCTTTTGGAAAAATTAGGGAAAAATTGAGGAAAAAGGAAAATTCCGGGTTATTTGCTTGTTCTGTGCGTTCTTTCCATCGTCCTTTGTTTTCACCTTGTTGCGCTACGTCTCGACACGTCTTAGCCAGCAGCTGTGATTTAAACTTTGGATTCGGATTGAACAATCGCTAATATGTACTCGTTAATCGCTAATCCTTGCTGTCATATTGTGTGCCTACCCATAGGTCCACATATTCTTCTATCAGCACAGGTTCATCTTGCAACTGTTACCCACGCCCAATAACAGATTGCTTCGCCCTGTTTGTTTTCATCAAAATTGCCAAAAAAATTTAGGAAAATAAAGAAAAAAAATTATCAAAGTTTTTGCACGCTTTTCAGAGAACGTGCTGTATTTCTGTAGACCACATCCCACCTTAGTTGTAGGTGCCAATTTTTGTGGTTGCATCTTTTTTTATCCTTGTTCATAGAAAAATTAAAAAAATAGTGAAAAAATAAAAAAGTTTGATTCCTACTGATGCCTTTTGGAAAAATCAGGGAAAAATTCAGGAAAAAGGAAAATTCCGGGTTATTTGCTTGTTCTGTGCGTTCTTTCCATCGTCCTTTGTTTTCACCTTGTTGCGCTACGTCTCGACACGTCTTAGCCAGCAGCTGTGATTTGTACTTTGGATCCGGATTGAACATTTGCTAATCTACACTCGTTAATTGCTAATCCTTGCTGTCATATTGTGTGCCTCCCCATAGCTCCACATATTCTTCTATCAGTACAGGTTCATCTTGCAACTATTACTCACGCTCAACAACAGATTGCTTCGCCCTGTTTGGATTCATCAAAATTGCCAAAAAAATTCAGGAAAATAAACAAAAAAATTGTCAAAGTTTTTGCTCACTTTTCAGAGAACGTGCTGTATTTCTGTAGACCACATCCCCGCTCAGTTGTAGGTGCCAATTTTTGTGGTTGCATCTTTTTTTATCCTTGTTCAGAGAAAAATAAAAAAAATAGTGAAAAAATAAAAAAGTTTGATTCCTACTGATGCCTTTTGGAAAAATCAGGGAAAAATTGAGGAAAAAGGAAAATTCCGGGTTATTTGTTTGTTCTGTGCGTTCTTTCCATCGTCCTTTGTTTTCACCTTGTTGCGCTACGTCTCGACACGTCTTAGCCAGCAGCTGTGATTTGAACTTTGGATTCGGATTGAACAATCGCTAATATGTACTCGTTAATCGCTAATCCTTGTTGTCATATTGTGTGCCTACCCATAGGTCCACATATTCTTCTATCAGCACAGGTTCATCTTGCAACTGTTACCCACGCCCAATAACAGATTCCTTCGCCCTGTTTGGTTTCATCAAAATTGCCAAAAAAATTTAGGAAAATAAAGAAAAAAAATTGTCAAAGTTTTTGCACGCTTTTTAGAGAACGTGCTGTATTTCTGTAGACCACATCCCACCTTAGTTGTAGGTGCCAATTTTTGTGGTTGCATCTTTTTTTATCCTTGTTCAGAGAAAAATAAAAAAAATATTGAAAAAATAAAAAAGTTTGATTCCTACTGATGCCTTTTGGAAAAATCAGGGAAAAATTTAGGAAAAAGCAAAATTCCGGGTTATTTGCTTGTTCTGTGCGTTCTTTCCATCGTCCTTTGTTTTCACCTTGTTGCGCTACGTCTCGACACGTCTTAGCCAGTAGCTGTGATTTAAACTTTGGATTCGGATTGAACAATCGCTAATATGTACTCGTTAATCGCTAATCCTTGCTGTCATATTGTGTGCCTACCCATAGGTCCACATATACTTCTATCAGCACAGGATCATCTTGCAACTGTTACCCACGCCCAATAACAGATTGCTTCGCCCTGTTTGGTTTCATCAAAATTGCCAAAAAAATTTAGGAAAATAAAGAAAAAAAATTGTCAAAGTTTTTGCACGCTTTTCAGAGAACGTGCGGTATTTCTGTAGACCACATCCCACCTTAGTTGTAGGTGCCAATTTTTGTGGTTGCATCTTTTTTTATCCTTGTTCAGAGAAAAATAAAAAAAATATTGAAAAAATAAAAAAGTTTGATTCCTACTGATGCCTTTTGGAAAAATCAGGGAAAAATTTAGGAAAAAGCAAAATTCCGGGTTATTTGCTTGTTCTGTGCGTTCTTTCCATCGTCCTTTGTTTTCACCTTGTTGCGCTACGTCTCGACACGTCTTAGCCAGTAGCTGTGATTTAAACTTTGGATTCGGATTGAACAATCGCTAATATGTACTCGTTAATCGCTAATCCTTGCTGTCATATTGTGTGCCTACCCATAGGTCCACATATACTTCTATCAGCACAGGATCATCTTGCAACTGTTACCCACGCCCAATAACAGATTGCTTCGCCCTGTTTGGTTTCATCAAAATTGCCAAAAAAATTTAGGAAAATAAAGAAAAAAAATTGTCAAAGTTTTTGCACGCTTTTCAGAGAACGTGCGGTATTTCTGTAGACCACATCCCACCTTAGTTGTAGGTGCCAATTTTTGTGGTTGCATCTTTTTTTATCCTTGTTCATAGAAAAATTAAAAAAATAGTGAAAAAATAAAAAAGTTTGATTCCTACTGATGCCTTTTGGAAAAATCAGGGAAAAATTCAGGAAAAAGGAAAATTCTGGGTTATTTGCTTGTTCTGTGCATTCTTTCCATCGTCCTTTGTTTTCACCTCGTTGCGCTACGTCTCGACACGTCTTAGCCAGCAGCTGTGATTTGTACTTTGGATCCGGATTGAACATTTGCTAATCTACACTCGTTAATTGTTAATCCTTGCTGTCATATTGTGTGCCTCCCCATAGCTCCACATATTCTTCTATCAGTACAGGTTCATCTTGCAACTATTACCCACGCTCAACAACAGATTGCTTCGCCCTGTTTGGATTCATCAAAATTACCAAAAAAATTCAGGAAAATAAACAAAAAAAATTGTCAAAGTTTTTGCTCACTTTTTAGAGAACGTGCTGTATTTCTGTAGGCCACATCCCCGCTCAGTTGTAGGTGCCAATTTTTGTGGTTGCATCTTTTTTTATCCTTGTTCAGAGAAAAATAAAAAAAATAGTGAAAAAATAAAAAAGTTTGATTCCTACTGATGCCTTTTGGAAAAATCAGGGAAAAATTTAGGAAAAAGGAAAATTCTGGGTTATTTGCTTGTTCCGTGCGTTCTTTCCATCGTCCTTTGTTTTCACCTTGTTGCGCTACGTCTCGACACGTCTTAGCGAGCAGCTGTGATTTGTACTTTGTATTTGGATTGAACAATCGCTAATCTGCATTTGTTAATCGCTAATCCTTGCTGTCGTATTGTGTGCCTACCCATAGCTCCACATATTCTTCTATCAGCATAGGTTCATCTAGCAACTGTTACCCACGCTCAACAATAGATTGCTTCGCCCTGTTTGGATTCATCAAAATTGCCAAAAAAATTTAGGAAAATAAAAAAAAATTATCAAAGTTTTTGCACGCTTTTCAGAGAACATGCTGTATTTTTGTAGACCATATCCCACCTCAGTTGTAGGTGTCAATTTTTGTGGTTGCATCTTTTTTGATCCTTGTTCAGAGAAAAATTAAAAAATGTTGAAAAAATAAAAAAGTTTGATTCTCACTAGTGCCTTTTGGAAAAATCAGGGAAAAATTCAGGAAAAATAAAAATTCTGGGTTATTTGCTTGTTCTGTGCGTTCTTTCCATCGTCCTTTATTTTCACCTTGTTGCGCTACGTCTCAACACGTCTTAGCCAGCAGCTGTGATTTTGTACTTTGGATCTGGATTGAACAATCGCTAATCTGCACTCGTTAATTGCTAATCCTTGCTGTCATATTGCGTGCCTACCCATAGCTCCACATATTCTTCAATCAGCACAGGTTCATCTTGCAACTGTTACCCACGCTCAACAACAGATTGCTTCGCCCTGTTTGGTTTCATCAAAATTGCTAAAAAAATTTAGGAAAATAAAGAAAAAAAAATTGTCAAAGTTTTTGCACGCTTTTCAGAGAATATGCTGTATTTCTAGAGACTAGATCCCACCTCAGGTGTAGGTGCTAATTTTTGTGGTTGCATCTTTTTTGATCCTTATTCAAAGAAAAATAAAGAAAAATGGTGAAAAAATAAAAAAGTTTGATTGCTACTAGTGCCTTTTGAAAAAATCAGGGAGAAATTCAGGAAAAAGGAAAATTCCAGGTTATTTGCTTGTTCCGTGCGTTCTTTCCATCGTCCTTTGTTTTCACCTTGTTGCGCTACGTCTCGACACGTCTTAGCCAGCAGCTGTGATTTGTACTTTGGATCCGGATTGAACGATCGCTAATCTGCACTCATTAAATGCTAATCCTTGCTGTCATATTGTGTGCCTACCCATAGCTCCACATATTCTTCTATCAGCACAGGTTCATCATGCAACTATTATCCACGCTCAACAACAGATTGCTTCGCCCTGTTTAGTTTCATCAAAATTGCCAAAAAAATTCAGGAAAGTAAAGAAAAAAATTGTCAAAGTTTTTATACGCTTTTCAGAGAACGTGTTGTATTTCTGAAGACCACATCCCACCTCAGTTGTAGGTCCCAATTTTTGTGGTTGCATCTTTTTTTATCCTTGTTCAGAGAAAAATAAAAAAATGTTGAAAAAATAAAAAAGTTTGATTCTCACTGGTGCCTTTTGGAAAAATCAGGGAAAAATTCAGGAAAAAGGAAAATTCCGGGTTATTTGCTTGTTCTGTGCGTTCTTTCCATCGTCCTTTGTTTTCACCTTGTTGCGCTACGTCTCAACACGTCTTAGCCAGCAGCTGTGATTTTGTACTTTGGATCCGGATTGAACAATCGCTAATTTGCACTCGTTAATTGCTAATCCTTACTGTCATATTGTGTGCCTACCCATAGCTCCACATATTCTTCAATCAGCACAGGTTCATCTTGCAACTGTTACCCACGCTCAACAACAGATTGCTTCGCCCTGTTTGGTTTCATCAAAATTGCTAAAAAAATTTAGGAAAATAAAGAAAAAAAATTGTCAAAGTTTTTGCACGCTTTTCAGAGAATATGCTGTATTTCTAGAGACTAGATCCCACCTCAGTTGTAGGTGCCAATTTTTGTGGTTGCATCTTTTTTGAACATTGTTAAGGGAAAAATAAAAAAATTATTGAAAAAATAAAAAAGTTTGATTCTCACTAGTGCCTTTTGGAAAAATCAGGGAAAAATTCAGGAAAAAGGAAAATTCCGGGTTATTTGCTTGTTCTGTGCGTTCTTTCCATCGTCCTTTGTTTTCACCTTGTTGCGCTACGTCTCGACACGTCTTGGCCAGCAGTTGTGATTTGTACTTTGGATCCGGATTGAACGATCGCTAATCTGCACTCGTTAATTGCTAATCCTTGTTGTCATATTATGTTCCTACCCATAGCTCCACATATTCTTCTATCAGTACAGGTTCATATTGCAACTGTTACCCACGCTCAACAATAGATTGCTTCGCCCTGTTTGGTTTCATCAAAATTGCCAAAAAAAATTTAGGAAAGTAAAGAAAAAAAATTGTCAAAGTTTTTGCACGCTTTTTAGAGAACGTGCTGTATCTCTAGAGACCACATCCCACCTCAGTTCTAGGTGCCAATTTTTGTGGTTGCATCTTTTTTGACCCTTATTTAGAGAAAAATAAAGAAAAATAGTGAAAAATTAAAAAGGTTTGATTCCTGCTAGTGCCTTTTGGAAAAATCAGGGAAAAATTTAGAAAAAGGAAAATTCCGGGTTATTTGCTTGTTCCGTGCGTTCTTTCCATCGTCCTTTGTTTTCACCTTATTGCGCTACGTCTCAACACGTCTTAGCCAGCAGCTGTGATTTTGTACTTTGGATCTGGATTGAACAATCGCTAATCTGCACTCGTTAATTGCTAATCCTTGCTGTCATATTGTGTGCCTACCCATAGCTCCACATATTCTTCAATCAGCACAGGTTCATCTTGCAACTGTTACCCACGCTCAACAATAGATTGCTTCGCCCTGTTTGGTTTCATCAAAATTGCCAAAAAAAATTTAGGAAAATAAAGAAAAAAAATTATCAAAGTTTTTGCACGCTTTTCAGAGAATATGCTGTATTTCTAGAGACTAGATCCCACCTCAGGTGTAGCTGCCAATTTTTGTGGTTGCATCTTTTTTGATCCTTATTCAGAGAAAAATAAAGAAAAATGGTGAAAAAATAAAAAAGTTTGATTCCTACTAGTGCCTTTTGGAAAAATCAGGGAGAAATTCAGGAAAAGGAAAATTCCGGGTTATTTGCTTGTTCCGTGCGTTCTTTCCATCGTCCTTTGTTTTCACCTTGTTGCGCTACGTCTCGACACGTCTTAGCCAGCATCTGTGATTTGTACTTTGTATCCAGATTGAACATTCGCTAATCTGCACTCGTTAATTGCTAATCCTTGCTGTCATATTGTGTGCCTACCCATAGCTCCACATATTCTTCTATCAGCACAGGTTCATCTTGCAACTGTTAGCCACGCTCAACAACAGATTGCTTCGCCCGGTTGGGTTTCATCAAAATTGCCAATAAAATTCAGGAAAATAAAGAAAAAAAATTATCAAAGTTTTTGCACGCTTTTTAGAGAACGTGCGGTATTTCTGTAGACCACATCCCACCTCAGTTGTAGGTGCCAAAGTTTGTGGTTGCATCTTTCCTTGTTCACAGAAAAATAAAAAAAATAGTGAAAAATAAAAAAGTTTGATTCCTACTAGTGCCTTTTGGAAAAATCAGGGAAAAATTCAGGAAAAAGGAAAATTTCGGGTTATTTGCTTGTTCTGTGCGTTCTTTCCAACGTCCATTGTTTTCACCTTGTTGCGCTACATCTCGACACGTCTTAGCCAGCAGTTGTGATTTGTACTTTGGATCCGGATTGAACAATCGCTAATCTGCACTCGTTAATTGTTAATCGTTGCTGTCATATTGTGTGCCTACCCATAGCTCCACATATCCTTCTATCAGCACAGGTTTATCTTGCAACTATTACCCACGCTCAATAATAGATTGTTTCGCCCTGTTTGGTTTCATTAAAATTGCCAAAAAAATCAGGAAAATAAAGAAAAAAAATTGTCAAAGTTTTTCCACGCTTTTCAGAGAACGTGCTGTATTTCTGTAGACCCCATCCCACCTCAGTTGTAGGTGCCAATTTTTGTTGTTGCATCTTTTTTGATCCTTGTTCACAGAAAAATAAAAAAATGATGAAAAATTAAAAAAGTTTGATTCCTACTAGTGCCTTTTGGAAAAATCAGGGAAAAATTCAGAAAAAGGAAAATTCTGGGTTATTTGCTTGTTCCGTGCGTTCTTTCCATCGTCCTTTGTTTTCACCTTGTTGCGCTACGTCTCGACACGTCTTAGCCAGCAGCTGTGATTTGTACTTTGGATCTGGATTGAACGATCGCTAATCTGCACTCGTTAATTGCTAATCCTTGCTGTCATATTGTGTGCCTACCCAAAGCTCCACATATTCTTCTATCAGCACAGGTTCATCTTGCAACTGTTACCCACGCTCAACAACTAAATGCTTCGCCCTATTTGGTTTCAGCAAAATTGCCAAAAAAATTCAGGAAAATAAAGAAAAAAAATTATCAAAGTTTTTGCACGCTTTTTAGAGAACGTGCTGTATTTTTGTAGACCACATCCCACCTCAGTTGTAGGTGCCAATTTTTGTGGTTGCATCTTTTTTGATCCTTGTTCACAGAAAAATAAAAAAATAGTGACAAAATAAAAAAGTTTGATTCCTACTAGTGCCTTTTGGAAAAATTAGGGAAAAATTCAGGAAAACGGAAAATTCTGGGTTATTTGCTTGTTCTGTGCGTTCTTTCCATCGTCCTTTGTTTTCACCTTGTTGCGCTACATCTCGACACGTCTTAGCCAGCAGCTGTGATTTGTACTTTGGATCCGAATTGAACAATCGCTAATCTGCACTCGTTAATTTCTAATCGTTGCTGTCATATTGTGTGCCTACCCATAGCTCCACATATCCTTCTATCAGCACAGGTTCATCTTTGCAACTGTTGCCCGCGCTCAACAACAGATTGCTTCGCCCTGTTTGGTTTCATCAAAATTGCCAAAAAAAATTCAGGAAAATAAAGAAAAAAAATTGTCAAAGTTTTTGCACGCTTTTCATAGAACGTACTGTATTTTTGTAGACCACATCCCACCTCAGTTGTAGGTGCCAGTTTTTGTGGTTGCATCTTTTTGATCCTTGTTCACAGAAAAATTAAAAAAAAAAGTGAAAAATAAAAAAGTTTGATTCCTACTAGTGCCTTTTGGAAAAAATCAGGGAAAAATTCAGAAAAAGGAAAATTATGGGTTATTTGCTTGTTCCGTGCGTTCTTTCCATCATCCTTTGTTTTCACCTTGTTGCGCTACGTCTCGACACGTCTTAGCCAGCAGCTGTGATTTATACTTTGGATCCGGATTGAACGATCGCTAATCTGCACTCGTTAATTGCTAATCCTTGCTGTCATATTGTGTGCCTACCCAAAGTTCCACATATTCTTCTATCAGCACAGGTTCATCTTGCAACTGTTACCCACGCTCAACAACTAAATGCTTCGCCCTATTTGGTTTCAGCAAAATTGCCAAAAAAATTCAGGGAAATAAAGAAAAAAAATTATCAATGTTTTTGCACGCTTTTTAAAGAACGTGCTGTATTTTTGTAGACCACATCCCACCTCAGTTGTAGGTGCCAATTTTTGTGGTTGCATCTTTTTTGAACCTTGTTCACAGAAAAATAAAAAAATAGTGACAAAATAAAAAAGTTTGATTCCTACTAGTGCATTTTGTAAAAATCAGGGAAAAATTCAGGAAAACAGAAAATTCTGGGTTATTTGCTTGTTCTGTACGTTCTTTCCATCGTCCTTTGTTTTCACCTTGTTGCGATACGTCTCGACACGTCTTAGCCAGCAGCTGTGATTTGTACTTTGGATCCGAATTGAACAATCGCTAATCTGCACTCGTTAATTGCTAATCGTTGATGTCATATTGTGTGCCTACCCATAGCTCCACATATCCTTCTATCAGCACAGGTTCATCTTTGCAACTGTTACCCACGCTCAACAACAGATTGCTTCGCCCTGTTTGGTTTCATCAAAATTGCCAAAAAAATCAGGAAAATAAAGAAAAAAAATTGTCAAAGTTTTTGCACGATTTTCATAGAACGTACTGTATTTCTGTAGACCACATCCCACCTCAGTTGTAGGTGCCAATTTTTGTGGTTGCATCTTTTTTGATCCTTGTTCACAGAAAAATTAAAAAAAAAGTGAAAAATAAAAAAGTTTGATTCCTACTAGTGCTTTTTGGAAAAATCAGGGAAAAATTTAGGAAAATGGAAAATTCTGGGTTATTTGCTTGTTTTGTGCGTTCTTTCCATCGTCCTTTGTTTTCACCTTGTTGCGCTATGTCTCGACATGTCTTAGCCAGCAGCTGTGATTTGTACTTTGGATCCGGATTGAACAATCACTAATCTGCACTCGTTAATTGCTAATCATTGATGTCATATTGTGTGCCTACCCATAGCTCCACATATTCTTCTATCAGCACAGGTTCATTTTGCAACTGTTACCCACGCTCAACAACAGATTGCTTCGCCCTGTTTGGTTTTATCAAAATTGCCAAAAAAATTCAGGAAAATAAAGAAAAAAAATTATCAAAGTTTTTGCACACTTTTTCAGAGAACGTGCTGTATTTCTGTAGACCACATCCCACCTCAGTTGTAGGTGCTAATTTTTGTGGTTGCATCGTTTTTGATCCTTGTTCACAGAAAAATAAAAAAATAGTAAAAAAATAAAAAAGTTTGATTCCTACTAGTGCCTTTTGGAAAAATCAGGGAATAATTCAGGAAGAAGAAAAATTCCAGGTTATTTGCTTTCTCTGTGCGTTCTTTCCATCGTCCTTTGTTTTTACCTTCTTGCGCTACGTCTCGACACGTCTTAGCCAGCAGCTGTGATTTGTACTTTCGATCCGGATTGAACAATCGCTAATCTGCACTCGTTAATTGCTAATCGTTGCTGTCATTTTGTGTGCCTACCCATAGCTCCACATATTCTTCTATCAGCACAGGTTCATCTTTGCAACTGTTACCCACGCCCAACAACAGATTGCTTCGCCCTGTTTGGTTTCATCAAAATTGCCAAAAAAAATTCAGGGAAATAAAGAAAAAAAAATTATCAAAGTTTTTGCACGCTTTTCAGAGAACGTTCTATATTTTTGTAGACCACATCCCACCTCAGTTGTATGTTCTAATTTTTGTGGTTGCATCTTTTTTGATCCTTGTTCATAGAAAAATAAAAAAAGTGAAAAATAAAAAAGTTTGATTCCTACTAGTGCCTTTTGGAAAAATCAGGGAAAACTTTAGGAAAAAGGAAAATTCTGGGTTATTTGCTTGGTTTGTGCGTTCTTTCCATCGTCCTTTGTTTTCACCTTATTGCGCTACGTCTTGACACGTCTTAGCCAGCAGCTATGATTTGTACTTTGGATCCGGATTGAACAATCACTAATCTGCACTCGTTAATTGCTAATCCTTGCTGTCATATTGTGTGCCTACCCATAGCTGCATATATTCTTCTATCAGCACAGTTCATCTTTGTAACTGTTACCCATGCTCAACAACAGATTGCTTCGCCCTGTTTGATTTCATCAAAATTGCCAAAAAATTTAGAAAAATAAAGAAAAAAATTGTCAAAGTTTTTGCACGCTTTTCAGATAACGTGTTGTATTTCTGTAGACCCCATCCCACCTCAGTTGTAGGTGCCAATTTTTGTGGTTGCATCTTTTTTTATCCTTATTCACAGAAAAATAAACAAATGGTGAAAAAATAAAAAAGTTTGATTTCTACTAGTGCCTTTTGGAAAAATCAGGGAAAAATTCAGAAAAAGGAAAATTCCGGGTTATTTGCTTTTTCCGTGCATTCTTTCCATTGTCCTTTGTTTTCACCTTGTTGCGCTACGTCTCGACACGTCTTAGCCGGCAGCTGTGATTTGTACTTTGGATCTGGATTGAACGATCGCTAATCTGCACTCGTTAATTGCTAATCCTTGCTGTCATATTGTGTGCCTACCCATAGGTCCACATATCCTTCTATCAGCATAGGTTCATCTTGCAACTGTTATCCACGCTCAACAACAGATTGCTTCGCCCTATTTGCTTTCATCAAAATTGCCAAAAAAAATTTAGGAAAATAAAGAAAAAAAATTATCAAAGTTTTTGCACGCTTTTTAGAGAATGTGCTGTATTTTTGTAGACCACATCCCACCTCAGTTGTAGGTGCCAATTTTTGTGGTTGCATCTTTTTTGATCCTTGTTCAGAGAAAAATAAAAAAATAGTGAAAAAATTAAAAAGTTTGATTCCTACTAGTGCCTTTTGGAAAAATCAGGAAAAAATTCAGGAAAAAGAAAAATTCCGGGTTATTTGCTTGTTCTGTGCGTTCTTTCCATCGTCCTTTGTTTTCACCTTGTTGCGCTACGTCTCGACACGTCTTAGCCAGTAGCTGTGATTTGTACTTTGGATTCGGATTGAACAATCGCTAATCTGCACTCGTTAATTGCTAATCATTGCTTTCATATTATGTGCCTACCCATAGCTTCATATATTCTTCTATCAGCACAGGTTCATATTTGCAACTGTTACCCATGCTCAACAACATATTGCTTCGCCCTGCATGGTTTCATCAAAATTGCCAAAAAAATTCAGGAAAATAAAGAAAAAAATTGTCAAAGTTTTTGCACGCTTTTCAGAGAACGTACTGTATTTCTAGAGACCACATCCCACCTCAGTTGTAGGTGCCAATTTTTGTGGTTGCATCTTTTTTTATCCTTGTTCACAGAAAAATAAAAAAAAGTGAAAAATAAAAAAGTTTGATTCCTACTAGGGCCTTCTGGAAAAATCAGGGAAAAATTCAGAAAAAGAAAAATTTCGGGTTATTTGCTTGGTTTGTGTGTTCTTTCCATCGTCCTTTGTTTTCACCTTGTTACGCTACGTCTCGACACGTCTTAGCCAGCAGCAGTGATTTGTACTTTGGATCTGGATTGAACAATCACTAGTCTGCACTCGTTAATTGCTAATCCTTGCTGTCATATTGTGTGCCTACCCATAGCTCCACATATTCTTCTATCAGCACAGGTTCATCTTGCAACTGTTACCCACGCTCAACAACAGATTGCTTCGCCCTGTTTGGTTTCATCAAAATTGCCAAAAAAATCAGAAAAATAAAGAAAAAATATTGTCAAAGTTTTTACACGCTTTTAAGAGAACGTGTTGTATTTCTGTTGACCTTGGGTGGTTACATCTACGCAAGGATCGTTTTCCCCAACATCGCAAGACTAAGTTATCTCCTAGGGGTGATGGTCCGTTCAAGGTTCTCCAAAAGATAATGATAATGCTTACAAAATTGAGCTGCCACCTGAATATTCCAATGTGAGTCCAACATTCAATGTCAAAGACTTGCTTCCATTTGTTGGTGAGCCTGAGTCGAGGACGACTCCTTCTCAAGAGGGGGAGGCTAATGAGGACATGCCTAGCATTCACTCATCTTCAAATGAAACTCCACTTGATATAGCTGGTCCAATTTCAAGAAGTAGAGCTAAACAATTAGAGAAGGAAATTCATTCTCAGGTGAACGTTAATCTTATGTTTAATAATCAGTTTATGTCGAATGAGCCTATGCTTTTGAGTTCTTATTCCAATGTCCTTAGGAATGATGGAGTGTATGAACCAGCATGGGATGAAGACGGATTCAAGCCTCTGGGCATCTGAACCAAGAAGCCTATGGTGTACATGAATAAAATGGTGGTTCATCACTTTTGCATGGGAATGCAACCAGAAGCTAGATGACTAACACATGGTATGAATTCCAAGCATAACCACGGACAGAATACAAGGAGTTAGATGGTGTTCTATAAGTGGATGGAAGCGTCTTCAAGTCTACTTTCCAGCCCATCAAACGGCTCATTATTTGGACTACCCAATAAAGAGTTATACTCATTTTAGTAACTACTGCCAGAAGCTGAAAAGACACGCGAACCAGCCACGAAATCCACTAGTGCATGCGCATGCTGCCATTTACTCAAAGCTGAACGCCCCTATCTCTATATATATCTTGTACTAGACAATGAAAAGACAGATCTTGTTTGGCTAAATTCAGAATACACAAACTCGTGGAGTTTTGTTTACGCGTGAGTCTTGAGAGGCTTGCAACATTTGTTCTTTCGATTCCTGAGGGAGTTGTGGAACGCCAAACTGCGGTTCACCCAGTTCATGCCTTCACGTCTATAGGGCGTGATTGCGTGGGCTGTTTCGTCGGTACGTGGAAGGGTGATTGTCTCGGTAGTTCGTCGCTTGGACAGTCTCGCGGTGCACTGCCTCTTCACCAGGTCACGCAGTGACAAGTTATCAAGTTCGCGGATCCTATGAGAAGATCAGGCCACACAACTTGCTACACGCGTTGCATAGGCGTGTGCACATCATCTGGTACCAAAGCCTCTGTTTCCTTAGTAGGATTGTTCTTGTTTTTGGTAGGATAGAGTTTAAATACCTATTGTCCACTGATAGCCAAAAAGAAAACCTACAGCCCAAATTCATACGTGCTACTGATTTTGTAGTTTGCTTTATCGAGTTTTAATCCTTTAAGATTTGTCTAGTTGCTGAATTTTCTTTTCCACATCGTTCTAGTTGTTATCTTTGTTCTAATCATCAAATCGTTTGCTGCATGTACCAACCATCCCACCCTTGATCTGATCGTCTTTGCTTGCTGCATATATATATAAAAAAACCCACCCGTCCCACCCTTGTTTTCTTTCTGCCACATATTCCCCAACCGAGTTTCTTGTTTTTGTGCTGCGCCATCCATCTTAGTGATCCTTATGAGCCCCTTTAGTTGAAAGTTGTGCTGCATTTGTCACAAAGGTTAAAAGAAAAGATGTCTATGGGTCAAAAGAAGAATTGAAAACAACAAGTTCTTGTTCCAAAAAACAAAAAAAAGGAAAGAAAAGAAACAAAAGAGAATTGTGTTCAGCACACAAAAGGGGTTTGGGCAGCAACAAGTTACGGTTGGTGCAAATTGGTGTTCATCTATCCACTTCCTACATCTTGTTCCTTTCTTTTTACATCTTTTCCTTTATATTCAGCAACTTAGACTTGTGTTCCTGGA